>JAVIAB010000024.1:47634581-47642081 GCA_032433765.1 Megaustenia siamemsis
TATAGAAACGTGTTTTGTTTTTTAAACTCACGAAAAGGATGGTCATGTAAATGCAGGAATTTTGTTGTTGGTGTAAAAAGACATTACATACTAGGACGACCGCCTACTCGCTGCTTTGCTGATGCACAAGGATAAGACGTTACAAACAAGGCGTGTCTAATATTTTATCTATCTATTGACCTTTCGCGCCATAGCCGGCCCGTAGGGCGTAGACCCAGATAGTCCTATCTCTTATCTAAATTTTTATTCTAGCAGTTTTCAATCCTTGTAAAGATCTTTTATCAAATCCCACCATTTGTCTCTGTTCTCAAGCAGCTCTATCTCATTGATGGAGCCGATTCCTGTTGCTCTTGCCTCTCTCATCAGTGTTCCTCTCAGTGTCTCTCTGGGTCTTCCTCTTTTCCTCTTACCTGTTGTTTCCCACATGAGGGCTTGCTTTGCTTTTCGGTTATTATCAATATCATGCTCTTCTCATCATATGTCCTACATATGACCATCGCCTTTTCTTGATTACTGAAGATATTAGTGGTTGATTTTCGAATATTGTTGTTTTATTTTATTCTTCCAATAAAAAAAATATTGTCGAATATTCTCTATGATGTAAATCCGTGGCCTTGAAAAGTAGAAAGAAGGACAACAAAACAGCTAGGAAAGCTAGAACGTGTAGCTATCCCGACAGCAAAGATTCTTCTTTTTTCTCTTTCTCGCTGGTACCGAAAAAGTGTCGTGGTTATATCATTTGTCGTTCTTGAGCAGCTCGAACTGTCTGAATTAGTGATTTTCCTTTGCTTTTACATGTCTCTGTCACTGCATCTATCCATCTTCTTCTGGGTCTTCCTCTTGGTCTTTTTCCATGCATTCTCGAGAAGAACGCCTTTGATGGTAAGGATTAATTCTGACCAGGTGGCCAAACCATTTAATTTGTTGTTGTTCTATATATTCTTGGCAGGGTTTTATTCCTACTATTTTTCTTATGGTTTCATTTGGTATTCTATCTCTTCTTGTGTTGTTTGTTACTTTTCTCAAGAATCGCATCTCACATGTATTGATCTTTCTTAAATGTGATTTAGAAAGGGTCCATGTTTGACTTTCATAGCACAAAGTTGGTATGAAAATGCTATTTATCATTTATAGTTTAGCTGCCATAGAAATGTTTAGATGTCTTAACAATGGTGAAAGCTGGTATGTGACAACATTTGCTTTTTGTATTCTCATGTCAATTTCTCTGTCTAGTTTTCCATCTTCCGTAAAAATTGTGCTCAAGTACTTGAATCCTCTACTTGTTTTATTTAGCAATGATTGTAACTGAAATGTTGCACGAAGGACCTCAAAACTGCCACACCATTTTTTGATAATATTCTCGTCTTTCGACCAACCGCAAAACAAATCGCGTTAAAGAATGCGACAAAAAAAGGTTGTATTTGTTATCCTCATTCATAACTATTTGTTTCTGTCATGAAGTCGGCGTTTGCTTATTTTCTTCTTCCTTGTCGACTACCAGAATTTTTTTTTTTTTTTTTTTTTTTTTTTTTTGCGTTCGCCAGCTTTGACCTCTGACGAAGTCCCTAGAGACTAAGAACTGAAATTTGCGTGTTAATCCGTTTTTTTTCCCTGGCAGCCGTGTGCATAGGGGTCCCTCGCCGCACAAGCAGATAACTCCGTCTTCGGAGGTACTCATATTTTTTCCGGTGAGTAATTGACGTTTCAAGCCGGGCCTCGCTGCTGAGACCAGGGGTGGTTGTTGCAGAGAGAAGTCATAAATAAAAATACCAACTAGACGGGATTTGAACCCACAAATTCTCTGTCTCGATGCCGGCGTTTTGCCTCGAGACCAACCAGTTCTCCGTCACCAGTTGACTTCTAAAGGAATTGATGCCCTCTTCATCATCCGTCCTTAGAAGGACGTTAAGTGGACGTGTTGTTTTGTGGTTTTTTCAGTAGAACTGTGATATTTGCGTCTTTCGGCCCAACTCGTTCGACTTCAGCGTATTATTTTTTAATACCGAGTTGTCTTTCCTCTTTCGTCACTACTCGCTTGGCAAGAATAAACGGTTAGTCTGTTTATGGAGGCACTGCGAAGAGGTGGAGTAAGGTTAGGTTCATCGATCCTGGCGCAAGGCATTAACTGTGAGTCGTTGACGGCTTTAACTCTGCTGCTGTGAGGCGTGCCTTTGCCTTTTGTTGTCCATTTCACATTTTAAGCCAAGTTTAAAAACTTAATATTGTATTTAGACTGCCTATCATCATCATCATCATTTAGTGTCTTTTCCGCATCGAAGGTTGGCTACCATGGAGCGCCATTTCACTCTGTCTCTTACTTTGATGGTGCAGGTTGTCATAGGCTGGTTTGTCCATCTTTTGATGTTACTCGTCCATGTTAGTCTTGGTTTGCCTCTTTTACCTTGTATTTTCCCTTCCAATATTACTTTTATTAGGCTTTTGTGTCTTTTAGCATGCCCATAAATTTCATTTGTCTTGTTCTAATTGTGTTTAGTAGTTCTCTTTTCATTTTTATGTGTTTTAAAGCTTCATCGTTTGTTTTCTTTTCTTTCCACCCAATTCTACCTATTCTTCTAGAAATCCACATGTCAAAGGCTTCAATTTAGACTGTCTATATAACTATGTAAATGTGGGTAAATATGTTTTAACCTCTAAGATAATGATTTGTTTGCTCACGAATACTCATCTCGAAGGAAATCCGTTGCGTGAGGGTATGAGAATAGGGCGAGAGTATTGTATATGTAGAAGTCCCTTCTACATGTCCAGCGAAAATTATTTGATTTCCAGCAACAGTTGTGACTATAATGCAATAATATATGGAGGCATTTATAATAGTGTTCTCTGTCATTTAAATAAGAAAAATAATTAAATATTTACCATAGCAATGACTTTGTCGTTTTTGATAGTAATAAAAGCATCTGAGTTTGTGATGTTATATAACATTTTAAAAAGCAATATAATTCCTTTATATTAAGTTAAAAAACATAAATTTTCTGTACAAAAATAGAGGTGTGGTGGGGAGGGAGAGAGTAGGAGATTGATACCATTGCTTTGACCGTGGATCTGAAGACATATCATCACTTTCTATTCACGTATCAACGGAAATGGAAGCACGCAAAAAAAAAAAAAAACATTGCTTTTGTTTGTCTGGTGACTTAAACTTAACATCATCATCATGGCTTTTTGTCGGCTCTTTCTTTTTATTGTCTCATTTCTAATTTAGTCTTTTCTGGTCTCTTCAGCCGTTTCCCTCAAACATTTTGTTTTTGCGGTGAGCATCTTCTGCTTATGAATTGAGAGTGTTCATGTTTGGCAACAGCAGCATAGGATGGGAAAGAAAACAATTTGTATTAATTTCTCTGCGCTGTTGCTGGTGATGATATAATCTCTTTTGGCGGTGGCTGGTCGTTCGTGACGGCCCATGACCTTTATTGTAAAGGTTACTGTGTTTCTCAATGATGTTGCTGTTGTATAAGGTATGTTGGCTATACAGTACTAAGATATTTAGGAAGGGACTGGCATCGCTGATCTCGTAAATTAGGGCAGTTTAGGCGTTGTTCTTTCTTGTGTTAACTCGACGATTACGAAAGGAATGAGTAGTTTTCTTCGTTATCCACCCTTGAAATAAGGACGTTAATTGGGCGTAGGTGCAGAGTGTTGTCGTCTGCAGGAAAGCTCGAAGAATTTGCGACTTTCGAGTTATTGCATCCGTCTTCAGCATGATATTTTTAATACCAGGTTGCCTTTCTTCTCTATCTCTACTAATGATTACAAGACTAGATTGTTCATGCATTTATAGAAGAGATGGGTTAGGATCTTGATAGTTCGTCGATCTCTTCATCTAATTTATATTATCTTGATTACATTTGTGTTAATTAGTGCCAAATAACTGGTATCGTATTGCATTCTCACTTGCTTCCTCTCTTTCTTGTAATAAAATTACTTCTCCTTCTGCAATCGCTTGACGACTACCACTCTTTATCGTCTCCCCTTAAAAGGGCACTAAATTAGCGTAGATGCGTTGTGATATGGATAACAACAATCTGCGATATCTGCTCTTTTCAGCTCAAGAAATTGCTTTCAGTGCGTCTTTTTTTTTGTCATTCACCGCTTTCAGGTCAGGTTTTGTTGGGCGCATTTTTTGGTTATAGATATTTCTACTTTTACCTACTAAAGCTAATAATTGCATCAGCATCTCACTTTTTCGAGCTGAGCTTCAGAAACAACCTGTGTCAGGGCAGACCTGATGACAAACTGAGTATGTCTGAGGTCTTCCTTGTGTTTGGATCTGCTGGTTTAGAATAAATAGTGTTACACAGGCTTGTCCAATAAAATAAAGCTTGTGAAATGATCGGACAGATGCAACTGTTGCTGTCAAACAAGGAAATAACGCCAGAGGCAAAAAGACACTCTACAACACAAGTTTTATTCCAACGTTTTGCTACCAAGTCAGATTTTGACGCTAGACTCAAGAGCAATAAGAAAAAAAAACACTACCTACCGAAATGAAAATGCGTTAGACGGGTGAGAGAAAACAGCATGAGAAGTAAGATCAGAAATGTAGAAAGACTAGGAATAATTCCCGCCATTGATTACGTAGAGAAACAAGATATAAAATAGTTAGCTACAGAAGATCAAAGACAGAAATATCAAAACACAACACTACATGCTGTCAATAAGATCTGCGTGAACACTAGACGTAAGAAGCGATCATGAAAAATGTGTATTGATGGAATATTATAAACACTAGAAAACAACAGTAGGAGAGGTAAACAGAAAAGCAAATGACCGCAAACTATATCTACTCTCTACACTGAAAGATAGGGAGCCGCTATAGCTCAGTGGTTAGTGAACTGGACTATAAAGGACAAGAGGTAGGGTTCGATCGGCTTCCGATTCACCCAGCCTTTAATGGTTACTGGATTTTTTCTGGGAAAGTAAAGCGGCATGGGCGTAATGCCGACCACATTACCCAAAAATAATGTGCTGAAGGTCTGTAAAATTTATGGTCAATAACACCATATTCCCTGTACGCCACTTGGCGTAACGGGGGTACTTTTAATTTTTTTTAATTTTTACACTGAAAGACAAATGAGGAAGGAAAGAAAAGTGTTACACTCTAGAAGTTACAGTGATTAATTATAAAAGATTATTCGAAATATAGAAATGACTTCTAGTATTAATAATGAATAGATATAGATCATGTAGGGAAATGAACACAAATAACAACTTTTTCATCAACAAGTGGAACAAACTCATGTAGCAGATAATTTATCCAATGACTTCTGTGAGTGATTGTCAAGGTTTAGGGATATTTAATAACGTCTCATTTCTCTATCTTACCATATTTGTTTTCTTTCTTTTTGCAGTTCATTTTGCGGCAACTCCGCTTCATCGTCCGCAATTACAAGGTCGTTGTTACCTTAAATGTGTTGTGTCGTGGCTTGCAACACGTTCTGATGTTTGCCCATTTCGAGGCCATTAACATCCGACTTTAGTACATCATTGAATACCAGGTTGCCTTCCGTCTTTGGTTCCTAGTGGCTTGTCCAGACTGATTAGTCTGCCTTCAGAAGCACCGTGTTGAGGTGGAGTAGAATCGTGATAAGCTATTATGACAGCTCTTGCCTTCCTTTTCATATTTCTATCTCAATTACCCTTGTTCTTAAGTGACACCTATGACTCATCGGAGCTCCAAAGACACACAGTTTCGGAAATGTTGTTCAATGATTTAAATTGGTATTTTGAATAATAGGATGCACTTCCTATGAGCTAACTACATTACCTGTTTACTACATTACCTGTATGACTACATTACCTGTTTACTACATTACCTGTATGACTACATTACCTGTATGACTACATTACCTGTATGACTACTTACCTGTTTACTACATACCTGTATGACTACATTACCTGTTTACTACATTACCTGTATGACTACATTACCTGTTTACTACATTACCTGTATGACTACATTACCTGTTTACTACATTACCTGTATGACTACATTACCTGTTTGAATGTAAGAATTTGAATTATTTTCTTTTCGCTTTAGTGACTAAAAGAAAATACATAAGAGTAAATAATGCAAGATAAATAATGAATAAAATTATTAAATCTTCATTTTTTCAAAATGTAAAAGGAAAAAAAAATCTGTATTTTGTAAAAAAAAAAAATATTTCCAAGGAAACAAACAGAATAAAGAAATGAGAATTTGTTTGACCATTAATTAGGCGCATTTATAAATATAATGCCGATCTTTGTTTTTGTTTAAGAATACTTGTAAACACATCATAAGTAGATCCGGATTTAGGCATAAACTTAATAAACTACAGATTATAGCCACAAAATCCGAGGGGCCTCAAACATTTTTCAAATTGTATTTTTGAGACCACTTTTTTTCAGGCTGTAACCTTCGAGTGTTAATTTTTTATTTATTTTTAATGGGAGGGGGCCTCAAAGTTTCACGTAGCTTAGGGGCTTGACCAAATCTAAATCCAGCCCTGGTGATATGTTAGAATTCCCCCCCCCCCCAAAAAAAAAAAAAAAAAAAAAAAAAAAAGAAAAACTTTCAATACGGACCCATTCAGTAAAAATGTTTGAGAATCATTGGTGCAGGCTGCAACCCATTTCATCAGGAAGTTCCAAAAGGTTGCTGGACTTCTTATTTTATTGGCGAGACGAAATTTTGTTACCCGGATGCTGGTGTGATTTGTTGTTAAAATGAGAAGCAGGATTTAAAAGTCCGGAATAATGTGAATGGATGACACAGGTTAGGAGAACCAGCTAATGAGTCAGCAAGCTTTAACCAATGACGTAAATTGTCGTTAATAATGGCATGACAGGATAGATTGGATACGTCGGGTCGCGAGGCTTTTATAGCACCTACAGCGGTCTCAGAAACAGGATTTTTGTTGTAGAATTGATATAGTTGAATCATGACCAATTTATGTTGACTTTCTGTTGAGTTTATTGTCTTTCTATATTGATTTTCATCATCATTATAATCATCATCATCATCATCTTCATCATCATCATTACCACTATCAGCATCACCATCATCATCATCATCATCACCACAACCACCACCACTACCACCATCATCACCATAATCATTATCACCATCATCATCACCATCATCATCATATCATCACCATCACCACCACCATCATCATCATCACCATCATCATCATCATCACCATCATCATTATCACCACCATTATCATCATTACCATCATCACCATCATCATTATCACCACCATCATCATCCTCACCATCATCATTATCACCACCACCATCATCATTATCACCACCATCACCATCATCATCACCATCATCATTATCAGCACCAACATCATCATTATCACCATCATTATCACCATCATCATCACCATCACCATTATCAATATCACCACCATCACCATCATCATCACCATCACCATCATCATTATCACCACCATCACCATCATCATCACCATCACCATCATCATTATCACT
>JAVIAB010000024.1:47647081-47736047 GCA_032433765.1 Megaustenia siamemsis
CTCTTTTTAAAAAAATCATATATTGATACACTTCCTTGGCACATTCCGTGTTTGCTTGTGAGCCGTATCTTCCATCTGTATGAGAACTCTAATAAATCTAAATATAGATTTTTGTAGTAGTGCATTTTCTGCTGTATGTTGGAAACTACCATTAGACCATTGGTTAGTAGACTGGTCAATTGAAGGCAAAAGATCGAATTTGATCCCGAATTGTCCACTTTCTAAGGTCACACATTTGAAGATTAGTATCGGAGATTTTTTTTCTAGGTAAGGACGGGGCCAAATAATACACCTTTTGTTCTTATTCCTCTTCTTCGTCTCCTTCTACTTTATCTTTGTCTGCTGCGTTTAGTTTTCTATACTCAGAACATCACACGAGAAGAGGAATTTCTCTCTATGAATTTAGATCATCTTTAGTATCCCATAGGGGACTTCCGGTCAATATGGCAGATAGGGGGGAGGAACTGTTGAGGATCTGTCTGAAAAGTGTTCCTTGTTGTTGTTTACTCAACTCCAAGTCCGGCTTGCTGCCGGATTGAGTTTAGATTTGAGTTTGGTGCTCTGTGCACACAGTGAGCGGTTTTCATTCGGATCGTGTTTCGATATTCCTTTTTTTTTTTTACTTACGATGAATGATGATATCATATGACGAAGGACAGTTCGACTGCGTTCACTTTCAGTGCGGCTTGGCCTTGTATTTTTTGGCGTGTGATGTGGCTACTATGATGAGGACTGCAGCTACCTTTCTTTGTTTTGTTTGGATCCTTCAATGAGATGAGATTTTGTTAATTCGGATGATTCCACTGGCACGGGCGGTTGAGCAATTATGGATTTTAATTCGTTTGCAGTGATACTTGGGCCGTCGACTAACTATAATAATAACTATAACCCCATAGGTTGACCGCAAATGATTTAACTTAGGGCAGAATTCAATTCTTCAATCTCTGTACAGTTCATATGTTTGAACAACACGGTCTAGACTAGAGTCTCTATTCTGGCTTGATGTATACACTGTTTAGATCTAAGCAGTCGATGAATGTACAAAACTCTCTCTGTATCACATTAACAGCTGTGGAAGATCTCTTGTATTCTTTTATTTCGATTTACCATTGACTTCAGTGTCACATACATTTTAGAAAGGCAAAGAAAAAAAAAAACAAGTTACGATCAGCCAGCTCTCTATGAGTTAAAGTCGCGTAAAAATATGTGGGGACTAAACGGCCTTGTGGTATATAGGTATGACGTCTGTCCCCGGGCATCACGGTCTGGGGTTTGAATCCGGCTACACTTTGTGGAGATTTTATGCGTTGAGTCCGTGTTTTCTTCGTAGCTTTAATCTTCCCCAGTCTCTGTGTAGTGAGATCCGATATCTAGCTCTCTCTGGGTCGTGAGAACCAATGTCTAGCTCTCTCTGTGTAGTGAGATCCTATATCTAGTCTTCTCTGGGTCGTGAGAACCGATGTCTAGCTCTCTTGGTAGTGAGATCTAATGTCTAGCTCTCTCTGTGTAGTGAGATCTAATGTCTAGCTCTCACTGGGTAGTGAGATCTAATGTCTAGCTCTCTCTGGGTAGTGAGATCTAATGTCTAGCTGTCTCTGGGTAGTGAGATCCGATGTTTAGCTCTCTCTGTGTAGTGAGATCTAATGTCTGGCTCTCTCTGGGTAGTGAGATCCTATATCTAGCCCTCTCTGGGTAGTGAGATCCGATGTCTAGCCCTTTCTGGGTAGTGAGATTCGATAGCCCTCTCTGGGTAGTGAGATCCAATGCCTAGCCCTCTCTGGGTAGTGAGATCCGATGTCTAGCTCTCTCTGTGTAGTGAGATACGATGTCTAATCCTCTCAGTGTAGTGAGATCCAGTGTCTAGCTCTCTCTGTGTAGTGAGATCCGATGTTTGCTCTCTCTGTGTAGTGAGATCCGATGTCTAGCTCTCTCTGTGTAGTGAGATCTAATGTCTCGCTCTCTCTGGATAGTGAGATCCAATGTATAGTCCCCTTGTGTAGTGAGATCCAAAGTCTAGCTCTCTCTGTGTTGTAAGATCCGATGTCTAGCTCTCTCTGTGTAGTAAGATCCCATGTCTAGCTCTCTCTGTGTAGTAAGATCCAATGTCTAGCTCTCTCTGTGTAGTAAGATCCGATGTCTAGCTCTTTCTGTGTAGTAAGATCCAATGTCTAGCTCTCTCTGTGTAGTAAGATCCAATGTCTAGCTCTCTCTGTGTAGTAAGATCCAATGTCTAGCTCTCTCTGTATAGTAAGATCCAATGTCTAGCTCTCTCTGTGTAGTAAGATCCAATGTCTAGCTCTCTCTGTATAGTAAGATCCAATGTCTAGCTCTCTCTGTATAGTAAGATCCAATGTCTAGCTCTCTCTGTGTAGTAAGATCCGATGTCTAGCTATCTCTGTGTAGTAAGATCCGATGTCTAGCTCTCTCTTGGTAGTGTGATCTAATGTCTAGTTATTTCTGTGGAGTAATATCCGATGTCCAGCTCTCTCTGAGTAGTGAGATCTAATGTCTAGCTACGAGTGAGATCTAATGTCCATCTCTGGGTAGTGAGATCTAATGTCCAGCTCTCTCTGGGTAGTGAGATCTAATGTCCAGCTAAATCTAATGTCTAGCTATATCTGGGTAGTGAGATCTAATGTCCAGCTCTCTCTGGGTAGTGAGATCTAATGTCCAGTTCTCTCTGGGTAGTGAGATCTAATGTCCAGCTCTCTCTGGGTAGTGAGATCTAATGTCCAGCTCTCTCTGGGTGGTGAAATCTAATGTCCAGCTCTCTCTGGGTAGTGAGATCTAATGTCCAGTTCTCTCTGGGTAGTGAGATCTAATGTCTAGCTACCTCTGGGTAATGAGATCCGATAGCCCTCTCGGAGAACGGCGATAAAGAGGAGGTCGAGGATGCATCCTGCGCATCTTAAAGAACTAATTGTCAGTTAAAGATGAAAAAAAAGAAGATTAGACTAGAAATTGGCACTGCTCAGGAAAAACAAATATAAAACAATTACAAATTCTACTTATGCCGAGGTCGAGTGTTGAGTCGGAAGGCGCAGATATCGCTAATTGTAGTAAATTAACGCAAGACACAAGTATACTCCAATGAGTGAAGAAGAATTTGTTGGAATAAATAGAAAAAAAATACATAGTAGGCACTACAACATTTGATATGCGACTTGAGACTCAAAGGTGATAAAGAGATGGATAGTGGGAATCATATAGCTGATAAACTTGCAAGGATTAACATTTGTCAATTTTATTTATTTTTTTGCGTTCGCCAGCTTTCACCTCTGGCGAAGTCACTAGAGACTAGGAACTGAAATTTGCGTGTTAATCCGTTTTTTTTCCTGGCAGCCATGTGCACAGGGGTCCCTCGTCGCACAAGCAGATCTCTCCGTCTTCTGGGGTGCTCACATTTTTTCTGTCGATGAGTAATTGACGTTTGAAGCCTTGCTGTTGAGATCATAGGTGGTTGTTGCAGAGAGAAATCACACTAAAAATCCCAACTGGTGCTGCCGGGATTTGAACACACAATCTGTCTGTCTCGAGACTGGCGTCTTGCCTCGAGTCCCCAACCAGTCCCCAATTGTCAATTTAATGTGCTGGACTCAGAAGAGAAAACTACAGCTTCTCATTAAAAAAACGCTTAGCTAGAAGGACAAAACAAAACAATTAGAACACGCTGAATTATGCACTTGGCTCTAACAAATGTGTTTATTTGAAGTTTACATTCTTTTCTTATTCTATTATCGCACTTAAGTATCTTAGGCTACCGCGAAAGCCGAACACTTGACTTCAAATTACAAGCACAAGAGTGCAATAGTCGTTTTGTTTAACTGGTAGAACTTCATAAGTGAAGAAAAACAGGTTGTTTGACATTATATATGTATACACATACACAATGTGAATATTTGTGCTATTTGTATGTTGTTTAAAGACTGTCAAACTGTTCAGTTGAAGGCAGCGATTTTAGAACAATAAGCCCAAAAATCTTGATAATAGTTTATACTATGAAGGATTCAGAATCAAATCAATATGGAATTAAAAGAAGAACAATTTTGATTCAGGAAAAATAGTGGCACCAAAGAAGCCATATTCCACATGAGGACATTAATTAAAAAGTACACAGAAGTAAACAAACCAATATATGACTGCTTCATAGACTACACCAAGGCTTTTGATAGAATACACCATAAACGACTTATAGACTGCTTAAAAAATATACATCTAGATGACACAGACATGCGACTGGTATGTAATTTATACTGAGAGCAAACAGCAATAATAAAATAAAACAAAGATAACTCTACGCCTATTGATATAAAAAGATGAGGCTGACAGGGATGCATTCTATCACCAAGCTTGTTCAACCTGAGCAAATCTTTAAAAATATCTCAGAAATGCCAGACCTAAACATTAATGGAAAGATAATCAATAATCTAAGATATGCTGATGATACTGTATTACTAGCAGAACATCTAAAAGATCTACAACAATTACTTAATGAAATAAACATGACAAGATCAAAATACGAAATAGATATGAATATCAAAATGACTAAAACTATGATAATAGATAAAGATAATACTCAAAACCTACAAGATGATATCAAAGTTGACATGGATAGACCTGGAGACGGTTCAGAGCTACAATTGACTTGGACATACTATAACCAGTGATGGAAAATGTAAAACTGAAATAAATAAAATAATAGGAATGGTAAAAAGAAATTTTAATGCAATGAAAAAAAATACTAACATCAAAACAAATAACACCAGGGCTAAACTAAGAATAGAAAAATGTTATATCTTCTCAACATTCCTGTCTGGTGTAGAACAATGGACATTAGACAAGAAAACAGAACAGAAAATTGAAGCCTTTGAAATGTGGATATATAGAAAAATAGGTAGAATTGGATGGAAAGAAAAGAAAACAAACGATAAAGTCTTAAAACAATAAAAATGGAAAGAGAACTACCAAAAACAATTAAAACAAGATAAATTAGATTTTTGGGACGTGTTAAAAGACACAGCAGCCTACTAAAAATAATCTTGGAGGGGAAAATACAAGGTAAAAGAGGCAGAGCCAACCAAGACTAACATGATCAAGGAACATCAAAAGATGGACATATCAGCCTATGACAATCTGCACCACCAAAGCAAGAGACAGAGCGGAATGGCGCTTCATGGTAGTCAACTTTCGACGCGGAGATGGCACTCAATGATATAACATTCTATAAAGTTTCTTATTAAATGAGATGCCTATGAAAAGTCCAGAAAAATAAAAAGACATAATCAGAAATTACGATATAAAGAGCTGGATCATGATAAGAAATGCGGATCAAATAGATTGCACAAGTAAAGATATCACTACTCGTCAGCGTCCCACAGATCGCATATCAACACTTAAAGATAACAGAAGGGGTGGAAGAGGTTGACATTAAAGATGACGTTTCAATGAAATATCAGATGTCATGATGAACACCTTGTAGATGAAACACTATCTATCTATTGGCCTTTCGAGTCAAAGACTGCACATATGGTGAAATTCTAGACTCTTTGTATTCGACGATCTTTGTTATCAAGTTTCAGACCTTACACAGGACCCGCATTGTGTCTCTTCACAAGACTCTGTTGAGTTGTTCACAATTGGCGAGTGTGTTGATACCTTCTGTTATTACTTCTCGCCCTAGTGTTCGAGTGTTTCTTTCGGTCGCCCCACAAAACATTTACCGCTGATCAACTGTCTTCAAACTGGTGAAGAAAGGAACAACAAAGATGAGATTTTGGGAAGAAGGAGGTCGGTGTAGTCAGTAAAGGCGAGAACTTAGAAAAGAGAAAGATAAGAAGACCAGAAATTGGATACGATTTAGTGTAATCAAGATGGCATAACGAACAGAAACCAGTTAGAGAAATATCGGACATAGACAGGTTTGGGGCATTGAAAGTTGATGTCACCGGGCATGGCCAGCTTGATTTAATATCGGCCTTAACAGCTATTAAAAAAAAAAAAACACCAGTAACAGTGAGCTAGATGACTTGAGAACAACCCTAGACCAACTGTGCAATAACTTCCAGAGAGTGGTCATCCAGTGGAAACCATCACACTGTAATATACATTGAAACGAACGCGCAGACAAACTAGCTAAAGAGGGTGAAAGATTACCACAAGAGAACCATCTGGTCAGTTACGACAAAGCCACATCCATCATTAAAGGCCAGTACCATGAAAAATGGAAACAAGAACACCCAAAGTATAACGAGAGGGACGGATACCTCCAACTATCTAGGAGGGATCAAGTCATCATTCTTGGCCTACGCTCTGGCCACAACAGAATGAGAAACAACATGTTCACCAAACTCAAAATAGGAATTACCAGCCAGTGCCACTGTACCCTGGATAACATGACAACAAAACACGTTCTACAGGATTGCCACCAGTACACAGACCTGAGAAAGACAATGTGGCCCACACCCACCTCCATGAAAGAGAAACTATACGGGGCAACCGAATCACTTAAACAGACAGCTGCCTTCATAAGAGAGTCCGGAGTCCTAGTCTGAATGAGCCATGATCGCAGAAGGAGAAGAATAAGAAGAAGAATATCGGCCTCACATTTTTTATTTTTAAAATTGGTTGGAACTGCTTGCCTGCGTTCACCCGATGGCTAAAGGAATACATATTTTCGTCATGCGCCCTTAAAAGGACGTGTGTATGCGTTGTGTTGTGATTTGTAGTAAAACTGTGATATTTGCGCCTTCCGGCCCAACACATCCGACTTCAGCACGGCATTTTAAAGCACCGAGTTGCCTTCCCTCTTCGATACCTATTCACTTGGCCAGACTAGACTGGTTAGTCTGTTTCTAGAGGCACCGCGAAGAGATGGAGTAGGGTCTGGATTGTTCTGGTTCACCGATCCTGGCGCAACCAATTAGCTATGGTCGCCGACACCTTCCAGCTCTGCCATTGTTGCCTTGCCTCCAGGTTGGAACTGATATCAAATTTTAATATAAAAAAGTGTTGACCCCATAACAAATTTCTAAACTCGATTGTAAATGAACTATATATATACATTTGTTTTTTTAAAATGAACATTTAAATTTCATTTGCAAATGTTATGGGGCTAGTATCGTCCCCGCATTCATAAAACTGATGATGTATGGAAGTGCTTTCAGTGGTTTTCAAATAAAAGTGGTGGCATGGCGCATCCTTGTTTCACACCTGTAATATATTACTGTAATAAATTGTATTATTTTATATATCATAAATATTACTGTAATAAACTGCAGTAATAAATTTCTGCTTAACAATGGTTTGGTGTTGCTTGACTTATTTACTATCACTTTCTTTGACAGCATTACAATCAAGATTTTTTTATCTGTACCTTTCACTGCTTGGTCTTGTAAAGTTGTTCAAGAAGCGTGAACAGCCAATTACACATTTACTTAGGCATGCGGTCTTATAGGGAATCCCTGGAAATTTCCTGCTAGCGTGTGACGTTTTCAGCTTTGCGAGCAGGGGCGGTTGAGGATAGTGTGACGTCATTCGTTTATAACTCCTAAAGCTGTAAAAGTCACACCAGTTGGATTTTCTAGTCTTATTTTCTGCCTAGGGGCCTTAGTAAATTTATAGTAGAATGTTCGTGAATCATCACTGGAAATATTCAAGTAAGTTTGTGTCCCAAATCGCTAAATGTGGTATTGTGTGTATAATTCATGTGTTATACCTAATGAAGGGGAGCCGCGATAGCTCAGTGGTTAGTGAACTAGAATACAAAGGACAAGAGGTAGAGTTTGTTCTCAACCGTCGGCTTCCGGGTTCACCCAGCCTTTAATGGGTACCGGATTTTTTTTTCCTGGGAAAGTAAAGCGGCACGGGTCGACCACATTACCTCAAAAATCATGTGCCGAAGGTCTGTAAAATTAATGGTCGCTAACATCAAAGTTAAGTGGAGGACGCAATTCAACACATGAAAAGAGGTAAAGCTCCAGGTCCTGACAATATAACAATCGAAGAGATAAATGCGTTAGGAGAGTTGGGAGTACAAGTCATAACAAGACTACTCGATGACATATATAACACTGGACACATACCCGAAGATCTACTAAAATCTATCTTTGTAGCCATACCGAAAGAGTCAGGCGCCACTGATTGTGAAGACCGTCGCACTATTAGTCTCATGAGCCATATGACTAACATATTACTAAGAATCATCATGAGACGTGTAAGGAACCCGACTGGACTACCGACGTTCGGACAACCCGTGTTCAATTCCCGCTGGGAGCAGTGTGAATTGTACTCGTGGTTGGAATAAAAAAAAAAAAAATACCCCCACGGTCGACCCAGCCGTTGGCAGAAATGGGTACCAGGGTATATTATCCTGGGAAGGTGAGGAATGTCGCTTCGCATCTGAGTTTCGATGCTTGAGGCTACACTATACAGAAATATCCGAACATTTCTGGATAGGCGGCCGAGCACATATGGGTATATACTCGCGTGCTAAGACGCCGGTTCAAGTCTCGTACTTTACCTTTACCTTTACGTGTAAGGAACAAAATAAAACCAGATATAAGTGAGGAACAATGTGGATTTGTGGAAGGAAAGGGCACCAATAATGCAATATACATCTTAAGGACATTGATAGAAAGATCTATGGAGGTAAAGAAAGATCTATATATGTGCTTTATAGATTACACGAAAGCATTTGACAAAGTAAAGTATGTGGAAATAATAAATATGCTGGAGAAATTAAACATTGATGGCAAGGATCTGCGAATCATAAAAAAAAAAACATGTACTGGCAACAAACAGCAGCTATACGAATTAACAACCAAACAGGACACTTCCAATATATAAAACAAGGAGTCAGACAAGGCTGTGTTCTGTCACCGGATTTGTTTTCACTTTACAGCGAATATATTATGAGATCAATAGTAGACAAAAAAGGAATTGAAGTCAACGGTCACAACATAAATAATTTGCGATATGCGGATGACACAGTCTTAATAGCAGAGACAGAGAACGAACTACAAGAAATGATAGACATAATAGTAGAAGAAAGCAACAAGAAAGATCTCAGTCTGAATAGTAAGAAAACAGAAGTAATGGTTATATCGATGAAACAATCATCACTAGCATGCAGCATAACAATAAACGAGACAAATCTGAAACAAGTACAACGTTTCAAATACTTGGGCACAGTAATTAGATCAGATGGGAGATGCACCACAAAAATAAAAAGCAGAGTAGCTCAGTCCAAAAAAGCATTTCAGAAAATGAAAAATATCTTATGCAACAAATCTATGTCAATAAAAATGAGAAAGAGAGTTCATCGGTGCTATATAGAACCAATTCTGACCTATGGAAGCGAATCATGGACAGTAGACAAACAAATGAAAAGACGATTAGAGGCCACAGAGATGGGATTTCAGAAAGACTCAGAAGAATGTTGAAAGTTCCCTGGACAGCTAAAAAGACCAATGAGGAAGTTCTCAAAGAGGCCAACACAAAAAGGGAGCTCTTAAAAAACATCAGAAAGAAGCAATCAACATTTTTCGGGCACATCATGAGAAGAGGAAAGTTGGAATACTTGGTTACAACTGGCAAAATAGAAGGAAAGAGAGATCGCGGACGACAAAGAGAGAAAATACTGGATAGCTTGGTGTCATGGCATGGAAAACAGTCAACAACAGAACTGATACGATGCACTGTAGATAGAAGATTGTGGAGGGACATGATCAACTACGCCAACCAGTATGGTACATGATGATGATGAACACCATATTCCCTATATGCCACCTGGCGTGACGAGGCTCTTTACTTTTTTTTTTTTTTAAAATACCTGATGGATGTTTTTACCTAAACGTTGTAGTTTGTCTTGTCTTTCTGTTAGTCTAGCTGCTCAATACCATTGTATGTTTATTGAATGTTTTCTGCGCGCTATTCTTGCGGCCCCGCATAGTTGTTTATTATTTTTATATTTGAAATCTGTGCTCATCACACTAAATGTGTTACCCAATGGTGGCTTCTGCAATCTGGTCTATATTAAATGAGCAGCACAAGCTCTGATTGGTTGGTGTGTCTCAATGCCGTCTGCTATATCTCTCTGCCTTATAGTGACATTTCTCTAGTTACTTTGAATATGTTATGTCAACATGACATCTGAAAAATATCGTTACAAGAGAAATTGCTGAAAAAAAAAATCAGTTTTTTTTTAAATTCCGCTCAGAGCCGACAAAGGAGTTGCGTTACCTTTAGTTACATCACAGTTTACAGCAAATTCATGGTATCCGCGCATTTAACCCCGACACATCCGACTTTGTCATTTTATAAGTTTCATAGCACTAGTACATTCATTGTTGGTACAATAATAGTTAGGACAAAGATCGCCGGGTTTTGGTAGGAAAAATGTCACGGGGAAATGACATGGTGGCAGAGGAATGGGTCGCCAAATGAATAGCCCAAAGGCTCGCTGCCTTTACAGAAATGACATGGTGGCAGAGGAATGGGTCGCCAAATGAATAGCCCAAAGGCTCGCTGCCTTTACAGAAATGACATGGTGGCAGAGGAATGGGTCGCCAAATGAATAGCCCAAAGGCTCGCTGCCTTTACAGAAATGACATAAGAAAATGTTGGTCAGGGGGTCACTCAACAGAATCGAGTATTTTCACGTAGAACTGTTCTCATGGCCATTAGAAAAAGAGAAAAAACCAAAAAAAAACATGTTTTGTTATTCAGGTAATACGACATTTACACAATCTTTCAGGATCTGAACGCGATGTTTATTAGCCAATAGAAGTAAGGGTTGTAGTCGCCATGGACAAGCCACGTATGTGAATTACCAACGCCAGACGAGACAAGGCAAGTGTGTGAATTACCAACGCCAGACGAGGCAAGGCAAGTTTGTGAATTGCCAAAGCTAAACGAAGCAAGGCAAGTGTGTGAATTGCCAAAGCTAAAAGAGGCAAGGCAAGTGTGTGAATTGCCAAAGCTAAACGAGGCAAGGCAAGTGTGTGAATTGCCAAAGCTAAACGAGGCAAGGCAAGTATGTGAATTGCCAAAGCTAAACGAAACAAGGCATGTATGTGAATTGCCAAAGCTAAACGAGACAAGGCATGTATGTGAATTGCCAAAGCTAAACGAGGCAAGGCATGTATGTGAATTGCCAAAGCTAAACGAAACAAGGCATGTATGTGAATTGCCAAAGCTAAACGAAGCAAGGCATGTATGTGAATTGCAAAAGCTAAACGAGACAAGGCATGTATGTGAATTACCAAAGCTAAACGAAGCAAGGCATGTATGTGAATTGCCAAAGCTAAACGAGGCAAGGCATGTATTTGAATTGCCAAAGCTAAACGAGGCAAGGCATGTATGTGAATTGCCAAGGCTAAACGAGGCAAGGCATGTATGTGAATTGCCAAAGCTAAACGAGACAAGGCAAGTATGTGAATTGCCAAAGCTAAACGAGGCAAGGCATGTATGTGAATTGCCAAAGCTAAACGAGGCAAGGCAAGTATGTGAATTGCCAAAGCTAAACGAAGCAAGGCATGTATGTGAATTGCCAAAGCTAAACGAGACAAGGCAAGTATGTGAATTGCCAAAGCTAAACGAGGCAAGGCATGTATGTGAATTGCCAAAGCTAAACGAGACAAGACATGTATGTGAATTGCCAAAGCTAAACGAGGCAAGACATGTATGTGAATTGCCAAAGCTAAACGAGGCAAGACATGTATGTGAATTGCCAAAGCTAAACGAGGCAAGACATGTATGTGAATTGCCAAAGCTAAACGAGGCAAGACATGTATGTGAATTGCCAAAGCTAAACGAGGCAAGACATGTATGTGAATTGCCAAAGCTAAACGAGGCAAGACATGCATGTGAATTGCATACGCCAGACGAGGCAAGGCAAGTAGGTAAATTGATAACGCCAGACGAAGCAAAGCAATTATGTCAATTACCAACGCCAGACGAGGCAAGGCAATTATTTGAATTGCCAACGGTAAATAAGGCAAGGCAAGTATGTGAATTGTCAACGCCAGACGAGGCACGGTGAGTATGAGAATTGCCAAAGCCGGGGGTAAGAAAAGTATTGCGCCACTAACTTTTTATTTATTTATATTCATCATCATCATGTGCCATACCGGTTGACGTAGGCGATCATGTCCTTCAACAATTTTCTATCTACAGTGCATCATATCAGTTCTGTTGTTGACTGTTTTTCATGCCATGACACCAAGCTATCCAGTATTTTCTGTCTTTGTCGTCCTCTCTCTCTCCTTTTATTTTTCCAGTTGTAGCCAAGTATTCAAACTGTCCTCTTCTCATGATGTGCCCAAAAAATGTTGACTGTTACTTTCTGATGTTTTTTAGTTCTCTTTTTGTGTTGGTCTCTTTGAGAATTTTTTCATTGGTCTTTTTAGCTGTCCAGGGAACTTTCAACATTCTTCTGAGAAATCCCATCTCTGTGGCCTCTAATCGTCTTTTCATTTGTTTGTCTACTGTCTATGATTCGCTTTCATAGGTCAGAATTGGTTCTATATAGCACTGATGAACTCTCTTTCTCACTTATATTAACATAGATTTGTTGCATAAGATATTTTTCATTTTCTGAAATGCTATTTTGACCTGATCTATTCTGCTTTTTATTTCTGTGGTGCATCTTCCCTCTGATGTTATTATTGTGCCCAATTATTTGTTATTTATATTACTTTCTCTTATTTCTTTAGAAATTTTGGATGCTATTAATTTTGCAACATGGACACCCAACCTCTCCCCCCGCCCCCCTCTCCACCCACCTCTCGCGCTACGCAACTGCCTGGTAGCAGGACGATGTGTTAATGACTTACAAATTATCACTATCTGCCTATTACTTCTGTCTTTTCCCCTATTGTTTTCGACCACTATTTAAAAAAAAAAAAAATCAACGTTAAAAAAAATAATTTTAAAAATATAAAAAAAAATATGTAAAAAAAAAATAATAAAAATATAATTTGGATTGAAGTGAAGGTGTTCTCTTCACAACCAGAATGTTCGAACCCTATTTGGTTGTTTTTCCAGTGACCTCTTTTCTGAATGTATGTAATTGATCGAGCACCTAATCTTCTCAGAGACAAACTATACAACTTGTGGTTCAGTGTTATATGTGGAGCACGCAAATGAATCCTTGGCAATTGATAATCGAAAAGAGTAGAAACTATGCAGCTGCTGAACTATATTTCAACACCCCCCCCCCCACACACACACACACACACTCCACCCCCAAAAAATTAAATATAATTAAATAATATATAAAATAAATATATAAATAATAATTCATATAATTTTCTTAATAATTAAAATTTTAAAATGGTAGGAATAAAACCCTGCAAGAATATACAGAGCAATAACTTAAATGGTTGGGCCACCTTGTCAGGATGAATCCTCACCAATCACCAACAAGGGCTTTCTTCTCGAGAATGCATGGGAAAAGACCAAGAGGAAGAACTAGAAGAAGATGGATCGATGCAGTGACAGAGACATGTAACAAAGGAAAATCACTAACTCAGACAGTTCGAGCAGCTCAAGAACGACAACTGATATAAACCACGACACCTTTTAGGTATCAGTGAAAAGAGAAAGAGATTGAAATCTTTCTTAAATTTTACAATGGAGGACCCTCATCGGTGTTACGGACTTCGGGCTTTGCGTGAGAATCTTCCTGTGATAACAGTAAAGTGAACAGAAGTAAGATGAGTATTGTCTTTTATGCTATTATGATGGCTCTTAAAAAGACTAAATAATGGTGGGTTTACTGTGTAGAAATTCAGAGGCGACACAAACAAAAATTGTTAACCAATAGTGGAACGCCCGAGTAACTATCGGGGCCGTGACCATTGTCTGGTGAGAAAAGATTAGAGCCAAGGTCATCTCCACTGAATGTCGTAAGAGGCGACTAAGAAGGTTAGGGGTCAAGGTGCTTTCTGGTGCTAAGGAATTCGTCCTTCTGGTTTAAGCAATCTTTAGGGCTTTCACTAGTGTGTGGCAGATGTGCTTCATACTGGCGAACGTGCTGAAGGTATATACGTATAAGAATCAGACCCGGCTCTTATTTCACACAATCTGTTATTTTCTCTTCGCACATGTGTGTGCATTTTTTCCAAATTATACTCTAAAATATGTTTGTGCTAATTTTTTTTCGTTCGCCCTAGAGATCAAGAACTGAATTTTGTGTGTTCATCCATTTTTCCCTGGCAGCCGTGTGCACAGGGGTCACTCGCCGCACAGGCAGATAACTCCGACTTCGGAAGTACTCATATTTTTTTTTTCCGTCGATGAGTAATTGACGTTTAAAGCCGGACCTTGTTGCATAAATAAAAATCCCAACCGTTGTAGCCGGGAGTTAACAACCTCTCTGTCTCGAGACCGGCGTCTTGCCTCGAGACCAACCAGTCCCCCTTGGGCTAATCTAAACACACATTGTGACCTGAGCTGACAGCGGTCTGCGATTGATCGCTGAACTCTAGTGTCAAGATCAACGTACATCAAAGACAATCAAAACACTACCCTACCATCTGGCTTTGGGCTCGGAAAAAGACTAGTCAGTCTGGTCAAGCGAGTTTGAAACGAGAAGGAAGGCAACACGATATCCAAAAAAAAGTCATGCCGAAAACGGATTTATCTGTTCGAAACGCACATATATCTCGGCTGACCGCCAGCGAGCTACATAACGCATCTCTGCCCATTTAGCGTCCATTTTAAAGACGTGCTGTGAAGAGGAGTAAAACCAATGTCATCATCAACCATCAAGTACCAGGCTTGCTGGTGTAGGTGATCATGTCTCTCCACAACTTTCATTCACTACAGTTATTTATCAATTCTGTTGTTGACCTTCTACCAAGCCATTCTCTTAAACTGGTAATTTTCTCTTTGCTTCCCTCTATCTCTTCGTCCCTCTATTTTCCCAGTTGTTACAATATATTTCAGCTGTTCCCTACTCATTACATGGCCAAAAAATGATGATTGTTTCTTCTTAACATTGGAAATTAGTTCTCTTTTTGCTTTGGCCTTTTTCAGATCGTTTTCATTACTCTTCCTAGCTGCCCATGGTATTCTCAACATTCTTCTGTAAAACCACATTTGTACGGCCTCCAGTGATTTTCTTGTCTGTTGTCCTATTGTCTATGATTATATCCATATGTTAAGACTAGCTCTATATAACATTTAAGAACTCTTTTTTATTATTTCTATTGTCAAAGATGGAAAGCACAGATCTTCATTTTTTGGAAAGCTGCTTTTGCCTGAGCCATTCTGCATCTCACATCTGTTGTACATCTACCATCTGAGGTTAACAATGTAAAAAAAAATCGATGTAGAGTCGGGCGAACGAAGAGTGAGAGAGAGAGAGATAGAGAGAGAGAGAGAGAGAGAGAGAGAGAGAGAGAGAGAAAAAAGAGAGAGAGACCAACATGTTCCTATTCTGTTGATTATTTACAAACACTTTCTCTAGCCGTTTTTAAAATACAACGAAATTTCCACGTGTCATGCTTTCGTTCTTGAAGTATAAGGCTGGGAAAACCTCCACGCAGTGTTTTCTCTTGTCACATCAAATGGAAAGGAATTTCCATTATTTAATATTTCATGCATTCATTTATTTTCGCCGCTTCGTATTACTCCTCTTAACCCACTTTAGTGTTTTCTATTCTTCTTAGAAAAGGAATACAATTCCAAAGCACGTTTTCATAAGTGGGTTTTTTTAAATGAATAACTTTTAGTTGAAGTACCCATGAAATGTTTGCTGCAAAACCTTCAATATGTTATGCCTTTTAGTTTTAAGAGTATACTTTGTAACAATAATATCTGATTAACTGTAAAATATAAATAAATACAGCATCAACATGATATATAATAAGTGTGTAGGGGAGGAGCGAGAACGAAGAGATTATTCCACTTGAAGTGTCAACAAGTTGTGCAGCAAAGTACAAACATGAAGCTATAGATGTGACAACAAATGGAAGGGAGGGTGCCCACAGAATGACAAACTATTCAGGGATATCCAGTCATTTCAGTCCGTCCAGGCTCTGCGCACTCATTTACATATTTGATGTTGCAAGTAAACAGGTTAAGTTAGTGGCGGTGAGAAATGATAACTTACCAACATTAAAGGAATAGATCCATTAAAATATGAAGAAGGGACGACGATGGTCAGCAGCACAAAAACTAGGAATCGTCAGTGACTCATAGCTGACTGTTTACGTCAAAATAAGTGAACAAGAGCTGACCAAGAATATACTTTACTTTACCACTGTGTGCCTCAAAGCAAACTAACTAGTATGACCTAGCTAGTAAGGAGCGAGAGGGGAGACCGATTTCCAAAAGTGCCATGCTGAAGTCGGATATTTCGGGCTGAAATGCTTAAAAATCACAGCTTTCTGCAAACACAAAGAAACTCAAATACGCCCACTTAACATTCTTTCATGGATGGACGATAAAGTGATGTAGTCACTTTGTGAACGTAAAAAAAAGAAGAAAGAAGGATTTATGAACTAGATGTTTCAATTCGGCTAGGAGGTCGCTGTAGCGTTGGTTAGGATGGCAGCTTCACGTTCATAAAGTGCTTTGTTAAAACACCATGGGTAACAGGGGTATTTATTTAATGAACACTAAACTCAAGATAGATTAACCTGAACGATTATTTCATGAACACTAAACTCAAGATAGATTAACCTGAACGATTATTTCCATGAACACTAAACTCAAGATAGATTAACCTGAACGATTATTTCCATGAACACTAAACTCAAGATAGATTAACCTGAACGATTATTTCCATGAACACTAAACTCAAGATAGATTAATCTGAACGATTATTTCCATGCGAATCAGGCTTTGTTCAACTCGCTCTGTTCAACTTGGGCTCATGACAAAAAATGCGTTTTCATTTTGAAAATAGAAATGAGCAAATTATATATGCGCTTCCCGGACTAAAGTGCAATTTCTGCCATAATGAAAATATCGTTTGACTTTAGTATTTGTACACCATCTACACAACTCGGAATTCGTACAACTTTCTCCATTAAACACTCAATATGCGTACATTGCCCCGACACTCTGCAGCAGGGGTGGCCAAATGGCGGCCCGCGGGCCGGATCCGGCCCGCCAGCCTAGTTTTCTTGGCCCGCGAAGCTCCACGGACTTACTTCATTTTTTACCCCTAATAGCGGATTTCTCCTGGTTTTAATCCGTGTCGGAGTTAACTCTTCTATCGTTCAAGAATACACAATTTGAAAATCTCTGTCAATTTCTCGCAACAGCTAGATTGGCAACATAATTTCAAATAACACACACACACACACACACACACACACACACACACACACACACACACACACACACACACACACACACACACACACACACACACACACACACACACACACACACACACACACACACACTCACACACACACACACGCACGCACGCACGCACGCACGCACGCACGCACGCACGCACACACACACACACACACAGACACACACACACTGCACAACTAATGGTGCCGACAATATTCAAAGTCTTTGCTTCGAGTTGGTACCGCAAAGTTGCTTTATTGTCAGTGCGGTGATAGCGTCAGATCTTTGGCTCAACATTTGTCGTCTGGACTTGTGGTGGCTCTTTCATTTCGCGGTAAGGGGTTAATGAGGTTGGGAGGGACAGGGGTGAGGGGACTTCGTAGCTCTAATTCTGTCTTTGAAGTTACATTCAAAATGTTTCACTGTTCGCCTTCATTCCCTTTGATCCCATCGTCTTGTCTTGTCCATAAAATGACTGCAACGTGTTTATTTGGTCACAATCTTTTGATTTCATTGTCAAACACAAGTCTGTGTATAACTGTCAAATCTGGACTTATTTTCGATAGTGGACCAACATTCTGTGACTTTTAACTTTGATGTGAAATTTTGTATTAAATCATGTTAAAACGTAGAAAAGTTTATTGTGAAAATCGCATATTTAAACCTGAATGGGAATTAGATTATTTGTTCATCTTCAATAAGGATAGTAAACCTCAGTGCTTAATTTGCGTTCAAGTGTTAGCCGTTTTGAAGGAATATAATTTAAAACGGCACTATGCCACACATCATCAAAACATGTATGAGAAACATAGCATTGAAGCTAGGAAGCTTTTGGTTGAACAGCTGAAGACAAAGTTGAATCAACAGCAAAGTATGTATACAAAGGGCAATAAAATTAAAGAGTCATCGATCATTGCATCATATACAGTTACCTATGAGCTTGCAAAATCTAAAAAAACCCTTTACTGACGGAAATTTTGTGAAGAAATGTGCGATTCAAATGGCAAAGGCATTCGGTCAAGAAAAAATAGCCAAAGAATTTGAATCTGTGCCTCTTTCAAAACAAACTGTAGCCAGAAGAACAGAAGACATCAGTCTGCAACTGTCTCAAAGTTTAAAATCTTGTATTGAAAACTGCTCATATTTT
Source organism: Megaustenia siamemsis (assembly GCA_032433765.1). Taxonomy (NCBI): domain Eukaryota; kingdom Metazoa; phylum Mollusca; class Gastropoda; order Stylommatophora; family Ariophantidae; genus Megaustenia; species Megaustenia siamemsis. Next base: position 47,665,545 of record JAVIAB010000024.1, read on the forward strand.
TCGCTCGCGATTGATGAAAGTACTGACATCACTGACACTTGCCAGCTTCTTATTTTTGTTAAAGTTATCCAGGAGGATTTTACTGTTATTGAAGAATTGTTGAAAGTTTGCTCTTTGCATGACACTTGTAGAGGGACAGACATATTTTCTGCAGTTCATAGTGCCGTAGATGAAGTAGGTGGTTTTGGAAAGTTGTCTGCAGTGTGTACTGATGGTTGCAAAGCTTTTATTGGTTCAAATACTGGTTTTGTTGGACTTCTAAAGCAAAACAAAATTAACGTACCTACATTGCATTGCATAATTCATCAAGAGGCCCTTTGTGCAAAGTCCATAAATCTAAAAGACACCATGGCTACTGTTGTGAAAATAACAAATTTGATAAGAGGAGGACACCAGTCTTTAAATCACAGGAAGTTTTTATCATTTTTAGAGGAAGTAGATTCTAGCTACGGTGATCTCCTGCTTTATTCAGAAGTAAGATGGCTTAGTCGAGGGAAATGTTTAATAATATTTTTTGAACTGAAGAATGACATTTATGACTTCCTGCGAGAGAACTTACCATGCTCCATTGATCTTCAACATGCACTCAAAGACATTAATTTCCTTCATAATCTGGCATATCTCACAGACATCACACAACATTTGAACATATTGAATTTGCAGCTACAAGGGGAAAAGCAAACCATTTTTCAATTGATGGGATATGTTGATGGTTTTAAAAAGAAGCTGAATCTATTTAGACTTCCTTTGCAAAAAAATGATCTGTTCCATTTTTCAAGTTGTAAGCAGTTGTTGTCAGAGATAGAAAGTGCAAACTTCAGTAAGTACGCAGCTGACATTGAACATTTGATTTGTGAATTTGATCGACGATTTCAAGATTTTGAAATGTTTCGTCCGCAAACGGAACTTTTTAATAACCCAATTAAGTGCACAGTGGAGTGCCAGCCATCAGATCTTCAACTAGAGTTGTGTGACCTTCAGTGTGACCCCTTCCTCAGTACTGTAAAGGCATTAGGAGCTGACTTCTGGAAATTGCTACCAAATGAACGTTACCCGTGTCTGAGAAAATGGGCACTAAAGATGTGCTCTATATTCGGCAGCACATATCTCTGCGAGACAACATTCTCTTCCATGAAGTTAATTAAATCTAAGACCAGGAACAGAATGACCGATTCGACATTGTCCCATACTCTCCGAATCGCCACGTCAAAAATGGAAGTGGACTTCAAATCTCTGGTGGAAAGCTGTGACAAGTCACAATCGTTGCACTGAGACATTAAAGGTAATTTTAAAATGAATAATTAATGGATTTGTTACAAATCAAATATGTAGTCAAAGTGCAAGCATTATTTATATATTACTATATCGCATAGGTCCCTACTGTCATTTTTGACGATATTCTTAAGTGTGGCCCGCGGGTCTTGGCCTTGGCTTTAATCCGGCCCTCGGGCAACCTCAAGTTGGCCACCACTGCTCTGCAGTATTCAATTCATTCCGACTCTCGTACTGTTCTAAAATTGCAATTTTTCTTTTCAATGTTTTTGGCTATACTATGCTTTTCTGTTTTTCTTTTTATGTAGAGGCCCATACACAGCACGCAGTGTATGGGAACTATGGTATTAATGTTTTTATCATTTTAAAAAGATATTCGCATTATTTGCATTATTGATTGCATTATTTTTAGGGCAGTGTGGTCGACATTCATTACGCCAGTTTTGTTTTACTTTCCCAGCAAAAAAAAAAAAAATTCGACGCCCATTTAAGGCTGGGTGATCCAGGACACCTTCGATTAGGATCGAAACCTTCTTATCCTTCGTAGTGCAGTTCACTAATAAATGAGCTATCGTGGCCTCCATATATATATATACTGTATAGGGAGTAGCAACATAGTAGTTGATGAACTTACCTCTCTAGGAAAGAAGAAATGAAAAAGTGGAGCATTTCTTCTGCAGAATTTATAGAATATGTGCAGAATTTATAGAATATGTGCAGAATTTATAGAATATGTGCAGAATTTATAGAATATGTGCAGCATTTATAGAATATGTGCAGAATTTATAGAATATGTCAGTTACTTTTGGAAAAAAATCACTAGGTTGTTGGGTGAATGACATCCTAACATCGATGTGGTCTATATTAAGAAACGCAACCTATTTAATGTCAACGTGGCTGACCATTTTGCAAATAATTGAAAGAATGAATAGAAGCAGACAACAATGGACATCTGTTTAAAAGTAAAGAATTCTGAAGCCAAATGTTATCTCAATCATAAGCATCATCTAGTGCAGCGTCATCTAGTGCAGCGTCATCTAATGCAGCGTCATCTAGTGCAGCATCATCTAGTACAGTATTATCTAGTGTAGCATCATCTAGTGCAGCGTCATCTAGTGCAGCGTCATCTAGTGCACCATCATCTAGTGCAGCGTCATCTAGTGCAGCATCATCTAGTACAGTATTATCTAGTGCAGCATCATCTAGTGCAGCGTCATCTAATGCAGCATCATCTAGTGCAGCGTCATCTAGTGCAGCGTCATCTAGTGCAGCGTCATCTAGTGCAGCATCATCTAGTACAGCATCATCTAGTGCAGCATCATCTAGTGCAGTGGTTATCAACCAGGACAATATGGCCCCCGGGATGCGACATGATATTATATGAAAGGGGGAGGGGGACACAGGAAAAAATGGTATAACTGGGGAGCCACGGCACGAGGCTGGGGTGAGGGGCACGGCACGAGGCTGGGGTAAGGGACACGACACGAGGCTGGGGTGAGGGGCACGGCACGAAGCTGGGGTGAGGGGTACGACACGAGATTAAAAAACCATGTATAAGAACACAGATTCTTGTGGAATATAACCGCCATTTTCTTTCACTCTGTGAATTGTTTCATTAGCGGCGCCTAAGACAACCCCCACGCTTGAAGTATTTGGCGATCTTAAGAAGTAGCTATCTTTGATGGACAGATCGCCTTTGATGTCTGAGGCAATATTATTTTCATTTCACACTTCTCTCTTCCTCCCCCCCCCCCCCCACCCACCAACTCGACCATCACAGTTTTAGACTTGATGTCCTCTTCTCTTTAGTTATTTGCAAAGTGTTGTGGGTGTTTCTTGCAACAACAACAACAACAAAATTGGGCCTACAAGTTTGTCAAATCTAAGTATTACAGAACGAATATTTTCTCGGTCCTTTAGCGGCTGCTGTATTTAATTTCGTAGCATCGCAAAAATCTATCGTGACCAACATAACTCATGACTTGTGTGTTGATGATACACACATATATAGTAATCTATTTTGAGAAATAAATGTATTAATAGGAGTATACACTTACTTTACATAGATAATTATTTAAGTTTTGCAAAAGCATAATTTTTCATTATATTTTTTGGGGGAGTTTTAATGTTGCTTTATTGATGAAAAAGTGATTTTTATAATTTTGCAGCAGCACACCAGGTTTAACACTAAGAATAGCAAAATGAAAAAAAAAAAATCAACTCAGCATTCCTGTACGGGGCAGACACATTGACAATAACAAAAAACACAGACCAGAAAATTGAAGCCTTTGAAATGTGGATTTATAGAAGAATAGGATGAAGAGAAAAGAAAACAAACGATGAAGTCTTAAAACAACTAAAAATGGAAAAAAATAACTACTAAACACAATTCAAACAAAACAAATGAAATTTTTTGGGCATTTTAAAAGACACAACAACCTACTAAAAGTAATCTTGGAAGGGAAAAATACAAGGTAAAAGTGGCAGGGGCAGATCAAGACTAACATGGATGAGTAACATCAAAAGATGGACAAATCACCCTATGACAACCTGCACCATTAAATCAAGAGAGAGGGCAGAATGGCGCTACATGGTAGCCAAACTTCGATGAGGAGACGGCACTCGATGATGACGATAATGATTGATGATGACACATTACTATGTACAGTTTGCCACCATCTGTTTCGAAGTTGTTTTCCCAGTCCCACTACATAATTTACGGCATCATATTTAGTATATCATGGGTACCTCCACTAAGAAAAATCCGTCGACAATACGGTCGAGTATCTTGGCTACAGGTTTATCCCGTCTCTGCAAGACCACACAAAATATATGTGCTTTATTTGAAATATTACACTTTCCAGTGAAAGTATGCGACCTACAGCGACAAAAATCATTATAGGTTCGTTCAGAAATCTGCACATTTAAATGACAAATTTTAATCCCCCCTCACAAAATATCAAAATTGATATCTAAAAAAGGACGATCATGTACACGATTACGAGAACCCTTGATTTTGCCAGCTGAATCTATTGTTATTACAACTGTCATAAGCATACATTTCTATGTAATTGTTTTGTGCATATTATATATATATATATATATATATATATATATATATATATATATATATATATATATATATATATCTATATATATGGGTAGAGTTATTGCATAAATAAAAAATAATGTAAGGTCACCTTTGTCTACGTTCCTGGACTTGCGGGAGTGCGCGGGAATGTAAGAGCGGACAGGTTGGCTAGCTGAGCTATCGTAGAAGACGGTCAATCAATGGATCGGGCGGACATCATAAATGCCCTTCGAGATGTGAAGGACACAGGACTTCGACAACCATGAGTCCAGCTCACTCCTTCGGATGAAAAAGCTGGGATTTAAGATGGGCACAGCCAGAAACGAGAAACTTAGTGTGCGTGCAAGAAGACTTATCAACCAACGCAGAACTGGAGTCGTCAGTCGCTGGACACTGATGGATTTGTTGAGGGGAGATCTGAGCCCCTATGGACAAGTTCGGAGTGCAATGATTATGACCCCCAAACAACTCTATAACCATATACATGTATATATATATAGGTGTTTAAGACAAAACATTGTCCATGTGTTACCGGGGCCTCATTATGAGGGAGGTAAAGAATAGTGACACTGTGACCTTCCAGACATGTCGTAAGAGGCGACTAAGGAGGTTGATCGATGGCTTGACAAGCTGTAATTGTAAAAAGTATTGTTATGGAAACAGCGCCATATATTTTAGAGCAGTGATCTCTGCAATATGTGCCATTTTGGCACGCAAGGTTTCTGTTTTTGAGATTGTGGTTCTGCCCTATGTGCCGTCTTCGGCTAGAAAGGACAATATATATATATATATATATATATATATATATATATATATATATATATATATATTAGACTCTCATTTATATGGCTTTAACCGGGAAATTGAAATAAACAAAAGAATAGGTATGGCAAAAAGTAATTTTAATGCCATGAAAAATATACTAACAACAAAACAAATATCAGCAGAGCTGAAACTAAGAATAGCAAAATATTATATCTTCTTAACATTCCTATGTGGTGCAGAAACAGGGACATTAGACAAGAAAACATAACAGAAAACTGAAGCCTTTGAAATGTGGATTTATATAAGAATAGGTAGAATTGGATGGAAAGAAAATAAAACAAACGATGAAGTTTTAAAACAACTGAAAATAAAAAGAGAATTACTAAATACAATTAGACAAGACAAATGAAATTTTTGGGGCATGTTAAAAGACATAACAGCATACTAAAAGTAAAATTGGAAGGGAAAATACAAGGTAGAAGAGGCAGAGGCAGACCAAGACTAACATGGACGAGTAACATCAAAAGATGGACAAGTCAATCTATGACAGCCTGCACCATCAAAGCAAGAAACAGAGTAGAATGGCGATCCATGGTAGCCAACCTTCGTTGTGGAGAAGGCACTCGATGATGATGATGATGATGAACCGGGAAGCGAATTATCCGCGAAACCTTCGTAAAAAAAAAACAACTTAAAAATAAAAATAAAAATAAAATTAAAATCCCGCCATTTAAAAATAAATGTATGAAACAGAAACAAATCTATGAGCTCATGTTTGACCAAAGAATTCATTTTGCGAAAAATGAAATCGTTAAATGTATGTGCATATCACATCTAAAGTCAATAATGTGACTACAGTGAATTTCTGATGTACATTTACATTGAATTACAATGTTGCCCGTGACGTGAGTTCACATGATAGCACATGAGTTCACGTGATAGCATATGAGTTCACATAACGTGATTGCAGGGCGTTTCTGGATAAAGAATCGAGGGGACTTCTCTTCTGCTATTGAAAAGACGAAACAGGAATTTCCTGTCCTATTTCAAGCAGTAATAAATTAAGTATGTGTTAACTATTTAAATTTCTATACATACTCTTTTAGTTTCTTATTTAACTGTGATTTTTGTTTTCTGGGATTTCCCATTTCCTTTTCTTTACTCAGAAATCGAGTCTAATGTGTATGCATATAAATAAACACGATCTATATGAAAGTACAGGGAGGCCACGGGGATAAAACAAGGTCGGAAGATGGGGGTCACAGGTTAAAAAAGGTTGAGAAACGCTGATCTAGTAGTTAGTGTACAAAACCCGAAAACTGAATGCACACCAGAATATTTCTCTGATATTTATTTATATGTAAGGTCACTCGCCATTCAAACTATGGTATCTCTTCTCTTTCACCTTTCATACATTCCATCTACTATCTTCAGTATAATTATAGTGGTTGCTTTTTCATTTTCAGAACTTCATGTACATTTGTTGTTGTCACTGTTTTATGTGAAATATTAAGTACTGTACGTGTATTATCACTATCATCTTTCATCATCATCATCATCATCATCATCATCATCATCATCATCATCATCATCATCATCATCAGTACAATGCCTGCTGGCGTAGGTGATCATGTCTCTCCACAACTTTCGATCACGAAAGTTATTTATCATTTCTGTTGTTGACCTTCTGCCAAGGCATTCTCTTAAGCTGTCTAGTATCTCTTTGTTCCTCAATTTTCCCGGTGTTACAATATATTCCAGCTGTTCTCTTCTCATTACATGGCCAAAAAATGATGATTGTCTCTTCCTAATATTGGTAATTAGCTCTCATTCTGCTTTGACCTCTTTCAGAACGTTTTCATTACTTTTCTTAGCTGCCCATGGTATTCTCAACATTCTTCTGTAAAACCACATTTCTACAGACTCCAGTGATTTTCTTGTCTGTTGTCATATTGTCCATGATTCACATCCATATGTTAAGACTGGCTCTACATAATATTTAAGAACTTTTTTTCTTGTTCCTATTGTAAAAAATGGATTGCATAGTATCTTCCTCATTTTTTGGAAAGCTGCTTTTGCCTGAGTCATTATGTATCTCACCTGTGTTGTACATCTTCCGGCTGAGGTTAACAAAGTTCCCAAATATTTAAATTCATTTACCTGTTTTAATATTGTTCCACTTGTCTTTATTCTGCACCTGTTTTAATATATATTATCACTATTGAGGTTGTAATAAACAATCATCAGACATCTGGAATAGATAAATCCAATTTACCTAGTTTCTTTGGCAAAGATTAATTCAGTATTCGTACAAATTCGATCAGTTTCCCGGAACGAATTGTGTAGGAATAACGGGACTCTACCAACCGTATAGATGCCCGGTGTCTGACCTGTCAGGGGAGAAAATAATGGAGCCGCTGTCATCTTCCGCGCATGATGTAAACGGCATCTATTCGGTAGGAGTCGAGATCTTAGCTGGTACTATGGGGTTAGTTCATCTGATCTGAAGCCATCTTCAGTACTTTCGCCAGTGTGTGTCTGGCGTGCACTGAGAAACGTGCTGAGAAAGATATATGGGTACTAAGGATGTGTCCTTTGGGCAATAAAGATGATTTGCCAACTAAACAAAACGAAGTTTTACTGTAATATTAACCGCTAACTACATTACTGTAATATTAACTGCTAACTACATTACTGTAATATTAACCGCTAACTACATTACTGTAATATTAACTGCTAACTACATTACTGTAATATTAACTGCTAACTACATTACTGTAATATTAACTGCTAACTACATTACTGTAATATTAACTGCTAACTACATTACTGTAATATTAACTGCTAACTACATTACTGTAATATTAACTGCTAACTACATTACTGTAATATTAACTGCTAACTACATTTACTGTAATATTAACTGCTAAGTACATTACTGTAATATTAACTGCTAACTACATTACTGTAATATTAACTGCTAACTCCATTACTGTAATATTAACTGCTAACTACATTACTGTAATATTAACTGCTAACTACATTACTGTAATATTAACTGCTAACTACATTACTGTAATATTAAGTACTAACTACATTACTGTAATATTAACTGCTAACTACATTACTGTAATATTAACTGCTAACTACATTACTGTAATATTAACTGCTAACTGCATTACTGTAATATTAACTGCTAACTACATTACTGTAATATTAACTGCTAACTACATTACTGTAATATTAACTGCTAACTACATTACTGTAATATTAACTGCTAACTACATTACTGTAATATTAACTGCTAACTACATTACTGTAATATTAACTGCTAACTACATTACTGTAATATTAACTGCTAACTACATTTACTGTAATATTAACTGCTAAGTACATTACTGTAATATTAACTGCTAACTACATTACTGTAATATTAACTGCTAACTACATTACTGTAATATTAACTGCTAACTACATTACTGTAATATTAACTGCTAACTACATTACTGTAATATTAACTGCTAACTACATTACTGTAATATTAAGTACTAACTACATTACTGTAATATTAACTGCTAACTACATTTACTGTAATATTAACTGCTAACTACATTACTGTAATATTAGCCGCTAACTACATTACTGTAATATTAACTGCTAACTACATTACTGTAATATTAACCGCTAACTACATTACTGTAATATTAACCGCTAACTACATTACTGTAATATTAACTGCTAACTACATTACTGTAATATTAACTGCTAACTACATTACTGTAATATTAACTGCTAACTACATTACTGTAATATTAACTGCTAACTACATTACTGTAATATTAACTGCTAACTACATTACTGTAATATTAACTGCTAACTACATTACTGTAATATTAACTGCTAACTACATTACTGTAATATTAACTGCTAACTACATTACTGTAATATTAAGTACTAACTACATTACTGTAATATTAACTGCTAACTACATTTACTGTAATATTAACTGTTAACTACATTACTGTAATATTAACTGCTAACTACATTACTGTAATATTAACTGTTAACTACATTACTGTAATATTAACTGCTAACTACATTACTGTAATATTAACTGCTAACTACATTACTATACTATTAACTGCTAACTACATTACTGTAATATTAACTGCTAACTACATTACTGTAATATTCAATTTGATGAGACCCATTACATTGAGCAGAATTCGTGCATTGTGTTGAGATTTTTTTTCTGGGCAGAATTAATATCGAGGCAGTAAAGGACATTGATTTTAAAACTTTGATGATTGTTATGTAAGCAATAGTATCATGATCAACATCATTATCTTGTACATACCAACTGGTGTAGACGATTTATCTATCTTTCGTTCGCCTGAAGTATTGTCTATATCTGCAATGTCGTTTCATGTATACATTTTACTGTCTTTTGTAATTTTTGCAGTAGCCCATATCGTTTTGTCTGTAATGTTGTATCTATGGGCCAATGGATTTTCCCCAGTCTACTATATTCAGTACCGTCCTGAGGTATGTGCTCAGCAGTCTTGGGCATGTACATCTAGTTCAGGTGCTAATCTTGAATTTTGTATACATGTGACTGTGGAGTCGATTGTGCCCTGTTCCGAGGCGTATAATAATAACTTCTTCCCATCTATTCATATTATGAAAGGCATCTTGATTTGGTGCTTGTGGTCTTCTGATTGATTTGATTATCTGTTTCTTCTGATAGTATGTAGCCGGTGCATCTGGTTGTATGTCTGTTGCGCCTCCATTTGCCAGCTGATCTGCTTTCTCGTTCTCTTTTATTCCACAATGAGTAGGTATCAATTGTAGGGCCACCCTGTGGTGCTTGCAGAGTTCCGTTAATAAGGTCTGCAGATATGGCAATTGTCTGGATTTGAGTCCTGACCTTGCATCTGTCAGAAACACTACAGGCTGTGTGCTAAAATTGCTGTTCAGCAGTGTTTCTGTTGCCAACTTTATTGCTTGGATTTGTGCATCGTAATTGTGACAATATTTCCTTTTGCAATTTTATTCATATGCGTAGACTATCATACCCTCCCACAATTTTCTATCAACAGTGGATCGTATCAATTCTGTTGACTATTTTTCATGCCATGACACCAGACTATCTAGTATCTCTCTTGTCGTCCGTGATCAATCTTTCCCTGTATTTTTTCAGTTGTAACCAAGTATTCCAACTTTTCTCTTCTCACTATGTCTCCGAAAAATTTCGATTGTTTCTTATTGACGTTTTTCAGGAGCTCCAAAATCTTGTGCCGAAGATCTATAAAACTATGGTCACTAACACCACATTCCCTATACGCCACTTGGTGTGACGGGGGTCTTTACTCTACTTTTTAAATTCTGATTTGTATGTCTATGGTGCATATTCCATCTGATGTTATTATTGTGCCCAGCTAACTATTTGACGCGCTGCACTTGTTTCAGATATGCCCCTTTTATGTTTATGTTGCATGGTGGTGAAGGTACACAAGAACAGGCTCAATACATCAACAGAAAACAACAAGAACAAATCTAAAGCACCAAACATTGCTGTGAAAATTTTCCTGAATTAATCTGTTTTTCTTTCTTTCTACGTATTCTCAAGTATTCATTCATATTAAAAAAAAAAAAACTTGGTCCGCTTTTGTAGATGCCGATTCTGTTTTACTTCCCTAATTTTTAGAGTGTTTTGTCTTTAAGGATTTCCGTTGTAATTATTGTTCAGTGAACATTAATCACTGAAGGAGTGGAATTTTCTATAAAGTAGAAGAACAAGTATAATTGTTGTTAAGTGGCAGAGCCATCAAACACAATCAATTGAATATCTGGAAAAACAATGAGTAATAAGACAAGCTAGTAATAATTAATAAAATAAGGAGAAATGTAATAACAATAAATCAAGATTAAAAAGTAGCCAATGATTGATTGACTGATTGCCACGAGTTGATACGAGCTGCTGCTCTTTGACTCATTAGATGTGGTGGGTTGTAATGGCTTTCTTGACATTCCCGGCTTTTACTGGAGAGGTTGGAGTTCGTCTGCCCCAGGCTATGCTGGAAAACTACTAGCCCGGCCCAGAGTTACTGCAAATACTGGGTCCTCTATGTCAGTAACAGCCACCACTACAGGGAAAACGACGATCCTAGCTTCTGTTAGCCAGCCTGTTTTGACGCAGACTGTTACCAGGGGAGACCACGAGAAGGTAGAACTGCTAGGTCTTGGTCGGCTGATGGTGCGCCGACCCTGCTATTGCGACCGCATGTCGCATGCGCAAGTAGCCAATGAGAAAATTATTATATCATTCATCTACAAATTTAAATAAATTGACAGATAAATCAATGACGCATTGTTTTGTTTGTAAAAATGTGAAGAAATAACAGAATCACTTTACATTTAGAATAATATAAAGCTGAGATCTTATTATTTAATTCCTCACCTCTGTGTCGAGAGCGAGATAGAGTTTTCATTCATTTACTGGCTTCTCCTGTTGTTTCCTAGTGTTTCTAATATTCCGTCAATCCATCATTTTCATAGTCGACTCTTAGGTTTGGTGTTTTCGAAACGTTTATGGAAGGCTTCTTGTGTTGTGTTTTGATATTTCTGCCTTATCATGTGGCCAAACGATTCTGTCTGTTTTTTCTTTATATATTAAGTGGATAAAAATTGCTCCTAGCTTTTAAAAAAAAATCAAATCTTCTTTTCTGATCTTATCTTTTAGGCTGTTTTCTATCTATCGGGCGTCAAACAAATTTATTTTCGGTAGTGGTTATTTATTTTTATTGTTCTTGAGTCTAGGGTCCAAGTCTTGTATTGGTAATGCAACACTGAGGTGTTGTAGAGTGCCAACTTTGTTGTCTCAAGTATTGTTTCCTTGTTGGACAGCAGTGGTGACAGTTGACCGATAATTTGACAAGCTTCGTTGCATACTGAGTCTATTTCTGCTACTTGTGAATTGCCCTTTGTCACTAGACTTCCTAGACCTAATGCCGGAATGGAGGCTTATAAGATGCCGATACTGTTAACATGTTTCGTCTTGTCTCGTATTTTGTTGTAGCTCTCTATTTTGCATTGAAATGTGATATTTTAAAAACAATTTAACAACCCGTGGATAGGCACAACTGAGATAGAAATATATTGATAATTATTTAGGGACTTCTCCATCAGTGGGCAGGAAAAACAACATTTTGAGTAATCTGGCTGAAAGTAGTAAGACATAGATATAAATAAGACATGGCACAGCAAATGAGGTAAAGGAAAAGATAGAAGATAAGAGAGTAGAGGTAAGATCTTATAACCAGAATAATAATCATCATCATGTTCCGTGCCGCTTGGTGCAGGCGATCATGTCCTTCTACAACTCTCTGTCCACAGTAAAAGTAAAGTAAAGTACGCCCGTCACGCCAAGTGGCGTATAGGGAATATGGTGTTAGTGACCATAAATTTTACAGACCTTCGGCACATGATTTTCGGGGTAATGTGGTCGGTATTACGCCCTTGCCGCTTTACTTTCCCAGAAAAAAATCCGGTACCCATTCAAGGCTGGGTGAACCCGGAAGCAATCGGTTGGGATCGAACCCTACCTCTTGTCCTTTGTAGTCCAGTTCACTAACCACTGAGCTATCGCGGCTCCCTCTCTGTCCACAGTACATCGTATCAAATCTGTTGTTGATTGTTTTTCATGCCATGGCGTAAAGTTATCCAGTATCTTCTCTTGTCGTCCGCGATCTCTCTTTCCCTCTATTTTGTCAGCTGTAACCAAGTATTCCAACTTTCCTCTTCTCATGATTTGCCCCCCAAAATGTTGATCGTTTCTTTCTGATGTTTCTTAGGATCTGCCTTTTTGTGTTAGCCTCTTTTAGAATTTCCCCGTTGGTCTTTTTAGTTGCCCAGGGAACACTCAACATTCTTCTGAGAAATACCATCTCTGTGGTCTATAGTCGTCTTTACATTTGTGTTTCTAAAGTCCATGATTCTTTTCCAAAGGTCAGAATTGGCTCTATAGAGCACCAATGAACTCTCATTCTGACTTCTATTGACACAACCTTGATGCACAAGCCTTTTTTTTATTTTATGAAATGCTATTTTGGCCTGAACTATTCTACTTGTTATTTCTGTAGTGTATCTTCCGTCTGATTTTAATTATTGTGCCCAAGTATTTGACGCTCTGCACTTGCTTTAGATTTGTCCCGTTTATTTTTTACCTGCATGGTGGTGGTGACTTTTTCTTCGATATGACTGTTATCTCTTTTTTCTTACTGTTTAGACTGAAACCTTTCCTGTTGCTTTCTTTCACCGTTATGTCTATAATTTCTTGTAATTTATTTTCTGTCTCTGGTATTAAGACCGTCATCCACATATCGCAAATTATTTTTGTTGTTAACCGTTGACTTCAATTCCTTTTTTGTTTACTATTGATCTCATAATATTTTCGATGTAAAGTGAGAAAAAATCCAGGCGGTGAAAAATAAAAAAAAAATACGACGTCTAGCCCTCTCTGGTTAGTGAGATACGACATCTAGCTCTTCCTGGTTAGTGAGATACGACGTCTAGCCCTCTCTGGTTAGTGAGATACGACGTCTAGCCCTTTCTGGTTAGTGAGATACGACGTTTAGCCCTCTCTGGTTAGTGAGATACAACGTCTAGCCCTTTCTGGTTAGTGAGATACGACGTTTAGCCCTCTCTGGTTAGTGAGATACGACGTCTAGCCCTCTCTGGTTAGTGAGATACGACGTCTAGCCCTCTCTGGTTAGTGAGATACGAAGTCTAGCCCTCTCTGGTTAGTGAGATACGACGTCTAGCCCTCTCTGGTTAGTGAGATACGACGTCTAGCCCTCTCTGGTTAGTGAGATCCGTTGTCTAGCCCTCTCTGGTTAGTGAGATACGACATCTAGCTCTTCCTGGTTAGTGAGATACGACGTCTAGCCCTCTCTGGTTAGTGAGATACGACGTCTAGCCCTCTCTGGTTAGTGAGATACGACGTCTAGCCCTCTCTGGTTAGTGAGATACGACGTCTAGCCCTCTCTGGTTAGTGAGATACGACGTCTAGCCCTCTCTGGTTAGTGAGATCCGTTGTCTAGCCCTCTCTGGTTAGTGAGATACGACGTCTAGCCCTCTCTGGTTAGTGAGATACGACGTCTAGCCCTCTCTGGTTAGTGAGATACGACATCTAGCTCTTCCTGGTTAGTGAGATACGAAGTCTAGCCCTCTCTGGTTAGTGAGATACGACGTCTAGCCCTCTCTGGTTAGTGAGATACGACGTCTAGCCCTCTCTGGTTAGTGAGATCCGTTGTCTAGCCCTCTCTGGTTAGTGAGATACGACGTATATCCCTCTCTGGTTAGTGAGATCCGTTGTCTAGCCCTCTCTGGTTAGTGAGACCCGTTGTTTAGCTCTCTCTGGTTAGTGAGATCCATTGTCTAGCCCTCTCTGGTTAGTGAGATCCGTTGTCTAGCTCTCTCTGGTTAGTGAGATCCGTTGTCTAGCCCTCTCTGGGTAGTGAGATCCGTTGTCTAGCCCTATCTGGTTAGTGAGATCCGTTGTCTAGCCCTCTCTGGTTAGTGAGATCCGTTGTCTAGCCCTATCTGGTTAGTGAGATCCGTTGTCTAGCTCTCTCTGGTTAGTGAGATCCGTTGTCTAGCCCTCTCTGGTTAGTGAGATCCGTTGTCTAGCCCTCTCTGGTTAGTGAGATCCGTTGTCTAGCCCTCTCTGGTTAGTGAGATACGACGTCTAGCCTCTCTGGTTAGTGAGATACGACGTCTAGCCCTCTCTGGTTAGTGAGATACGACATCTAGCCCTCTCTGGTTAGTGAGATACGACGTCTAGCCCTCTCTGGTTAGTGAGATACGACGTCTAGCCTCTCTGGTTAGTGAGATACGACGTCTAGCCCTCTCTGGTTAGTGAGATACGACGTCTAGCCCTCTCTGGTTAGTGAGATCCGTTGTCTAGCCCTCTCTGGTTAGTGAGATACGACGTCTAGCCCTCTCTGGTTAGTGAGATCCGTTGTCTAGCCCTCTCTGGTTAGTGAGACCCGTTGTTTAGCTCTCTCTGGTTAGTGAGATCCATTGTCTAGCCCTCTCTGGTTAGTGAGATCCGTTGTCTAGCTCTCTCTGGTTAGTGAGATCCGTTGTCTAGCCCTCTCTGGTTAGTGAGATCCGTTGTCTAGCCCTATCTGGTTAGTGAGATCCGTTGTCTAGCCCTCTCTGGTTAGTGAGATCCGTTGTCTAGCCCTATCTGGTTAGTGAGATCCGTTGTCTAGCTCTCTCTGGTTAGTGAGATCCGTTGTCTAGCCCTCTCTGGTTAGTGAGATCCGTTGTCTAGCTCTCTCTGGTTAGTGAGATCCGTTGTCTAGCTCTCTCTGGTTAGTGAGATCCGTTGTCTAGCCCTCTCTGGTTAGTGAGATCCGTTGTCTAGCCCTCTCTGGTTAGGGAGATCCGATGTCTAGCCCTCTCTGGTTAGTGAGATCCGTTGTCTAGCCCTATGTGGTTAGTGAGATCCGTTGTCTAGCTCTCTCTGGTTAGTGAGATCCGTTGTCTAGCCCTCTCTGGTTAGTGAGATCTGTTGTCTAGCTCTCTCTGGTTAGTGAGATCCGTTGTCTAGCCCTCTCTGGTTAGTGAGATACGATGTCTAGCCCTCTCTGGTTAGTGAGATCCGATGTCTAGCCCTCTCTGGTTAGTGAGATCCGATGTCTAGCCCTCTCTGGTTAGTGAGATCCGTTGTCTAGCCCTCTCTGGTTAGTGAGATACGACATCTAGCTCTTCCTGGTTAGTGAGATACGACGTCTAGCCCTCTCTGGTTAGTGAGATACGACGTCTAGCCCTCTCTGGTTAGTGAGATACGACGTCTAGCCCTCTCTGGTTAGTGAGATACGACGTCTAGCCCTCTCTGGTTAGTGAGATACGACGTCTAGCCCTCTCTGGTTAGTGAGATCCGTTGTCTAGCCCTCTCTGGTTAGTGAGATACGACGTCTAGCCCTCTCTGGTTAGTGAGATACGACGTCTAGCCCTCTCTGGTTAGTGAGATACGACATCTAGCTCTTCCTGGTTAGTGAGATACGACGTCTAGCCCTCTCTGGTTAGTGAGATACGACGTCTAGCCCTCTCTGGTTAGTGAGATACGAAGTCTAGCCCTCTCTGGTTAGTGAGATACGACGTCTAGCCCTCTCTGGTTAGTGAGATCCGTTGTCTAGCCCTCTCTGGTTAGTGAGATACGACGTATATCCCTCTCTGGTTAGTGAGATCCGTTGTCTAGCCCTCTCTGGTTAGTGAGATACGACGTCTAGCCCTCTCTGGTTAGTGAGATACGACGTCTAGCCCTCTCTGGTTAGTGAGATCCGTTGTCTAGCTCTCTCTGGTTAGTGAGATCCATTGTCTAGCCCTCTCTGGTTAGTGAGATCCGTTGTCTAGCTCTCTCTGGTTAGTGAGATCCGTTGTCTAGCCCTCTCTGGGTAGTGAGATCCGTTGTCTAGCCCTATCTGGTTAGTGAGATCCGTTGTCTAGCCCTCTCTGGTTAGTGAGATCCGTTGTCTAGCCCTATCTGGTTAGTGAGATCCGTTGTCTAGCTCTCTCTGGTTAGTGAGATCCGTTGTCTAGCCCTCTCTGGTTAGTGAGATCCGTTGTCTAGCCCTCTCTGGTTAGTGAGATCCGTTGTCTAGCCCTCTCTGGTTAGTGAGATACGACGTCTAGCCCTCTCTGGTTAGTGAGATACGACGTCTAGCCCTCTCTGGTTAGTGAGATACGACATCTAGCCCTCTCTGGTTAGTGAGATACGACGTCTAGCCCTCTCTGGTTAGTGAGATACGACGTCTAGCCCTCTCTGGTTAGTGAGATACGACGTCTAGCCCTCTCTGGTTAGTGAGATACGACGTCTAGCCCTCTCTGGTTAGTGAGATCCGTTGTCTAGCCCTCTCTGGTTAGTGAGATACGACGTCTAGCCCTCTCTGGTTAGTGAGATCCGTTGTCTAGCCCTCTCTGGTTAGTGAGATACGACGTCTAGCCCTCTCTGGTTAGTGAGATACGACGTCTAGCCCTCTCTGGTTAGTGAGATACGACATCTAGCTCTTCCTGGTTAGTGAGATACGACGTCTAGCCCTCTCTGGTTAGTGAGATACGACGTCTAGCCCTCTCTGGTTAGTGAGATACGACGTCTAGCCCTCTCTGGTTAGTGAGATACGACGTCTAGCCCTCTCTGGTTAGTGAGATACGACGTCTAGCCTTCTCTGGTTAGTGAGATCCGTTGTCTAGCCCTCTCTGGTTAGTGAGATACGACGTCTAGCCCTCTCTGGTTAGTGAGATCCGTTGTCTAGCCCTCTCTGGTTAGTGAGACCCGTTGTTTAGCTCTCTCTGGTTAGTGAGATCCATTGTCTAGCCCTCTCTGGTTAGTGAGATCCGTTGTCTAGCTCTCTCTGGTTAGTGAGATCCGTTGTCTAGCCCTCTCTGGTTAGTGAGATCCGTTGTCTAGCCCTATCTGGTTAGTGAGATCCGTTGTCTAGCCCTCTCTGGTTAGTGAGATCCGTTGTCTAGCCCTATCTGGTTAGTGAGATCCGTTGTCTAGCTCTCTCTGGTTAGTGAGATCCGTTGTCTAGCCCTCTCTGGTTAGTGAGATCCGTTGTCTAGCCCTCTCTGGTTAGGGAGATCCGATGTCTAGCCCTCTCTGGTTAGTGAGATCCGTTGTCTAGCCCTATGTGGTTAGTGAGATCCGTTGTCTAGCTCTCTCTGGTTAGTGAGATCCGTTGTCTAGCCCTCTCTGGTTAGTGAGATCCGTTGTCTAGCCCTATGTGGTTAGTGAGATCCGTTGTCTAGCTCTCTCTGGTTAGTGAGATCCGTTGTCTAGCCCTCTCTGGTTAGTGAGATCTGTTGTCTAGCTCTCTCTGGTTAGTGAGATCCGTTGTCTAGCCCTCTCTGGTTAGTGAGATACGATGTCTAGCCCTCTCTGGTTAGTGAGATCCGATGTCTAGCCCTCTCTGGTTAGTGAGATCCGATGTCTAGCCCTCTCTGGTTAGTGAGATCCGTTGTCTAGCCCTCTCTGGTTAGTGAGATACGATGTCTAGCCCTCTCTGGTTAGTGAGATCCGTTGTCTAGCCTTCTCTGGTTAGTGAGATCCGATGTCTAGCCCTCTCTGGTTAGTGAGATCCGATGTCTAGCCCTCTCTGGTTAGTGAGATCCGTTGTCTAGCCCTCTCTGGTTAGTGAGATACGATGTCTAGCCCTCTCTGGTTAGTGAGATCCGATGTCTAGCCCTCTCTGGTTAGTGAGATCCGTTGTCTAACCCTCTCTGGTTAGTGAGATCCGATGTCTAGCCCTCTCTGGTTAGTGAGATCCGTTGTCTAGCTCTCTCTGGTTAGTGGGATACGATGTCTAGCCCTCTCTGGTTAGTGAGATCCGATGTCTAGCCCTCTCTGGTTAGTGAGATCCGTTGTCTAGCCCTCTCTGGTTAGTGAGATCCGTTGTCTAGCCCTCTCGGAAAAAAGGCGAAAAAGGAGATCTCGTGTGCATTCAGCGCACGTTAAAGAACCATAGGCAGTTAGAAATCGAAAAAGAGTAGGTCAATAAGTGGCCGCTGCCAGGGTAAAATTAATCAGAAAAATCTCCCCAAAACGTCAAAACTCTCGGCGATAAAAATATGAGAGTACCTCTGAAGTCGAAGAATATCTGCCTGTTTGGCGGGGGACATCTGAGCACATGACTGTCAGTGTGAACAATAGGAAAAAGTTATTTTCACACAAAATTCAGTCCCTCGGGACTTTACTAGAGATATAAAGCTGGCGAACGCAAACAAACAAACAAACAAACAAACAAACAAACAAACAAACAAACAAACAAACAAACAAACAAACAAACAAACAAACAAACAAACAACAAATGTCTGCAGCATATTAATTATCATCTCCGTATTTAATCTGCAGCCTAAACTGTCATTCAAATATTGATATAATCACTGTCTAAAGAGCTGCTCCGTACGATGGTGTCTGGTAGAAGTCACCGAAAAATTAACTTCACTGTTCCAAAACCACAGCCATCTGTAATATTAACAAGGTCCGTGATCTTAAAGGAACCACCCAACGTTTGTGACGGTTTGAGAATTACGAGCGGAGGCGGTTACGAGTAAAATGATGTTAGCCGTGCATAGCTCGCTTAGCTGAAGACATCACAGTCTTTGGGTGATTTCGGGATCAGCTCTCAGCTAGCAAGCCTTAGTGGTAATACAGATGACTGTGTTAAAACCATGTGTAAGGGCTGATAAAAGTCAATCAAATAATGGCCAAAAAATGTAAAAAAATAACAATTAATAAATAAAACTAAAATAAAAATTTTCAACTCCAATGTTAAGGCATTCTTATTATATGGATGTGAAACATGGAGAATAACTAAAATGACAATCAAGAAGATACAGACTTTCATTAATGGATGCTTACGCAGAATAAAAGGACGGAAATGGCAGGACAAAATCGCTAACATAGAACTATGGAAATGCATCAGTCAAATAGCGGTGGATAAAGAGATACAGCGAAGACGATTCCAAAGAGGAAAACCAAGGGATTCTTGGAGAAGACAGATAGAAGCAGAGATGAAGATGATGAGGAAGACATGGAACGATCTTAAAAGAATGGCAAGAAACAGAACGGCTTGGAAAGTGCTGTTGAAGACCTATGCTCCACATTGAGCTGAAAGGTAGTAGAAGAAAGAAGAAATAACGGCCGCTTACGAGTTCATGGCACATCCAACTACACTCGTTTGTATACCTATACTTTTTGTGTGTATAGGATCCCTACACTCAGGCAGTGCCCATCCCTATAACCAATCACTTCCTCGATCAAATAGGAAATTCTCGGCAGAGATAGAGTATTTAAAAGCACCAACTTTCCAACAAGCACTAACGCAATGCACTTCAAAGTACCAACTTTCCATCAAGCACTAACGCAAAGCACTTCAAAGTACCAACTTCCAATCAAGCACTAATACAAAGTACTTCAAAGCACCAATTTTCCACCAAGCTCCAACGCAAAGCACTTCAAAGTACCAACTTTACAATCAAGCACTAATACAAAGTACTTCAAAGCACCAACTTTCAAATTGAGCACAAATACAAAGTACTTCAAAGCACCAACTTGCCAAGTGAGCACCAAAACAAAGCACTTCAGAGCACCAACTTTCCAATTGAGCACCAATACAAAGCACTTCAGAGCACAAACTTTCCAATTGAGCACCAATACAAAGTACTTCAGAGCACCAACTTTCCAATTGAGCACCACTACAAAGTACTTCAGAGCACCAACTTTCCAATTGAGCACCAATACAAAGCACTTCAAAGCACCAACTTTCCAATTGAGCACCAAAACAAAGTACTTCAAAGCACAAACTTTCCAATTGAGCACCAAAACAAAGTACTTCAAAGCACAAACTTTCCACCAAGCACCAACGCAAAGCACTTCAAAGCACCAACTTTCCACCCAAGCACCAATACAAAGCACTTCAAAGCACCAACTTTCCACCCAAGCACCAACGCAAAGCACTTCAAAGCACCAACTTTCCACCCAAGCACCAATACAAAGCACTTCAAAGCACCAAATTTCCATAAAGCACCAACGCAAAGCACTTCAAAGCACCAACTTTCCACCCAAGCACCAACGCAAAGCACTTCAAAGCACAAACTTTCCACCCAAGCACCAACGCAAAGTACTTCAAAGCACAAACTTTCCACCCAAGCACCAACGCAAAGTACTTCAAAGCACAAACTTTCCACCAAGCACCAACGCAAAGCACTTCAAATCACCAACGTTCCAATATAACGGTGGTGGGGGATGACAGGGGAAAGTTGGGGGGTGGGACAATATCGCATGTGGCTTGAACAAATTGATAGTCTTGGTCGACTCAGACCTGATTCTGTTGCGCAATGAATCAGCGAATAATAGTTGCTCAAGACTTTACTACACCTCCTTATGTTAACTTTAGTAAGAGATTAACTAGTCTGGTCAAGTGAATATGGGATTGCGAAGGATGGTAATCCCGTATCCATGAATGTAGTTTGTAAGTCAGATTTTGTGGACAGAAAGTAGAAGACATCATAGCTTGCTGTAAGCTACAATATAACGCACATTGTGTACATGGAAATTAAATAGATAAGCTCGCTGGCAGCTCTGACACTGAGTGTAGCCTTACTCTGGACAGTTAGGACATGGCCAAGTTAGTTCTTAATTCCTTAAGAGAAGAGGAGGAAAATTGGTGAGACAATAATGCATATATTGGGATACTAAGGAGTGTAAGGGCGGAAAAGGGATGTGGTCGATCTGGAGTACTTAGTGGAAACAGCAAATAGATCTATAATCAGGACATTACTGGGATAATCAGGACATTACTGGGATAATCAGGACATTACTGGGATAATCAGGACATTACTGGGATAATCAGGCTGCATAAGCTTCAAGATGGGCTGGGATGGGCGGTGGAGCGGGTATGGGAATGCCCCAACTGCAGTGAAACTGATTCCATAGAATAGAATGACGCATCAATGCCGATTGAATGTCCTGTTAAGGGCGGACTATGAAGAGTAAAATTCGGAGAGATGATTACACCGGAAAATATTAAGGGACGCACAAATTTTAAAAGAAAAAAGAAAAGTACTATCATAGTAATAAAAAAAAAATGAGGTTAAGGTCACACATTTTATCTTGCCTTAGGTTCTTGAAGCGCACGCTAAGAGAGTGTGAAAATAGTTCCTGTTTGAAGAAGGTCAAGGACATGTTATCAATGAATGTATGCTTGTAGCGCTTGATTGAAAGTTGATAAACAACGAGATAACGATAAATATTGCGATAAAATGTTTGATAAAGTTAGTAAATGAAAAACAGGATGTCATTAATGGTAAGGGAAAAATGAAATATAGGAGTTCCTTGGTGAAAGTTATAGATAGAGGAAGGTTCAGACAGTATGGTGTCGAGAAAGGGGGAGGAGAGAGAGAGAGAGAGAGAGTGAGAGAGAGAGATGTATAAAAGAAAGAACGAAAGAAAGATGCTTATATATATATAATGAAATCGTTAATATACTTACTGGACACAATGTGGACTCCAAAGTGTTCCGGACACTCCGGACGGCAACGAAGTAAGAAAAAAAAGCACCCATTATGCATCAGTGAGGCGTATAGGGATTAGGGTGTGAGAGCATGTATTTTACCGACCTCTAGCACATTTCTGGATACGTGATCAGCATTTAGAATGTTGCTTCCAGATATTTCAATTTTGTGACTTGTTTTATAACTTGGTGTTCTATAGTTATGTTTAATGTCTTTTTTGTCTTTCTATTGATATAACTTGTGTTTTTTAGTACTTATTGTCATGTTATTCATTTGACATTATTTATTCAAGGACAACAGAAGTTGATGAAGTTCTATTTCATTGAAAGCTATAGGTACCCGATCGTCAGTAAAAAGTTGTTCATTTATATCTTCACATTGTGATTTAGCATCCTTGCATATTTAATCAACGTAAGTGATAAACAAGAGTGGTAACAACACACAGCCTTGTCTTACTCCAGCTGTTACTGCCAATGATTTTGATTGAGATGTTCATTTACTTGCTCTTTTCACACTTCTGCAGTTACTATATAAGCTCTTGCAACATTTAATAAGGTAGTCATTTACATTCTGTAATGAGCCAATGTTTGCCATAATATATTCCTATCCGCTCAATCGGTAGCGTTCTCTTGGTCCACAAATGCTATGTACATATTCTTTTTATATTCCATGTTCTTCTCTTCCAGCTGTCTGAGTGAAAATATTGCGTGTGTGGCTTCTGTTTTTTTTTCTTCTAAACCCCATATGTTCATCCGCCAGCTGAGGTTCTATATGTCTTTTTTTTTGTTTCTATAATCTTGGCATACATTTTGCCTATGTGATTCAGCTGTGATATGCCACTGTATTGTGAACCAGCTGTGTAGCTTAGTGGGAGGGGAGGGAGGGCAGCTGTCCTTGGGTGTAACTTCTGAAGGCGCAACCATCGTTGCCTTCATTATTTTGCCTCATTCATCATCATCATCATCATCATCATCATCATCATCATCATCATCATTCATCATCATCATCATCATCATCATCATTCATCATCATCATCATCATCATCATCATCATCATCATCATCATCATCATCATCATCATCATCATCATCATCCTACAACCGGAGGCGAAGGCGCGCCCCACCCAGCACCAGAGCTGGAAGTCGTCAGTGACTCATAACTGATGGCTTGCGCCAGGATCGGTGAACCAGAACTATCCAGACCCTGCTACACCTCCCCGCGGTGCCTCCAGAAACAGACTAACCTGTCTAGTCTGGCCAAGCGAGCAGGGATCGAAGAGGGAAGACAAACCCGGTACTCAAAAATGTCGGCTGAAGTCGGATGTGTTGGGCCGAAAGGCGCAGATATCACAGTGTTACACTGCAAACTTCAACACAACGTAACTACGTCCACTTAACGTCCTTTTAAGGGCGGATGACGAGGAGGAACTCTACGGTTCGTATCCGCTAGAATACCTCAAATCATCGGGCGACCGCATCATCATCATCATCATATCCTACAACTGTGCCACGAAATACAAGTTTCCATGCTAAAAACATTTCCAGGAAAGCACGACAGGCCTCCTTCTGTCTCACACTTTGTCACGAGAGAAAGAAGGGGTTTGTGGGAGTGGGGGGGGGGGGAGCGAAAACTAACTTTGTACCCGGTCGCTGAAATCCCTTGCTACGCCTCTGTTGTGAACATTCTCTTTTGTCACCTTTATTCTTGCAAAGGTGGAATTATTATTGCCATTTGTCAGTCAGTAGGTGTTTGTTGTACAACAAACAAAGAAATTCATTTGTTATTTCTTAAGACTACGCCAAGTTAGTTCTTAATTCCTTAAGAGAAGAGGAGGAAAATTAGTGACTTTAACAGTAAAAAGGTGACGGTAGACAGTAACGCTGCATTGACAATTCTATGCAACCATCTGCTGCTAAACTCTCCTGCTGCTTGGATTATTTCCCCTGGTAGTCCCTGAGGATTTGTATTTCGACTGTTTAACCTCCCTTTGTTAATTAATTTTGATCTAGGATAAGGAGGTAGCCCCTCCTTAAATAATTTCCAATATTAGGAAGAAACAATCATCATTTTTTGGCCATGTAATGAGAAGGTAACAACTGGAAAAATTGAGGGATGAAGAGATAGAGGAAAGAAAAGAGAAAAAAAAGATACCAGACAGCTTAAGAGAATGGCTTGCCAGAAGGACAACAACAGAAATGATAAATAACTGTCGAGATAGAAAATTGTGGAGAGACATGACCACCTACGCCAGCAGGCCCGGTACTTGATGATGATGAGCCTCCCTTTCTACTTACGATAGTATTTCTGGTGTTAGTGATGTCATTTCCTGGTCTTGTGATTTTATATTCTGTAACTCGCCTAGAGGATTAAGAAGCTCATTGAAGTATACCCTCCAGCTGTTAGCTATTTTCCCTGGATCTATTAGAGAATTTCCACTTGGGTCATTAATTATTTCTTCTGGGCTGTAGATTTCATCCATTTCTCTTATACTTCTAACTGTTTTGAAAAAAAAAAAAAAAATTCAGCAGCTGTTCTCTTATTTTCTGTTAAGTGTCTCTCTGAAGCATTCCCATGATTCCTCTTTTTTTGATTTGATTATTCTAGGGCTTAATTTTTAGTCTGCATTTTCCTGTTATCCTTGAACATGTATATTCAAGTTGTTAGCATTACAATCTCATGATCAGCATCGCAAAGCCAGTTTGGTATCGCTTATGCATCTAGAATGTTGTATTTTCCTTTCACTCTTGTTAGAATAAAAATCAATCTAGCATTTAACATTAATTATTTATATATATTTTTATTATTACCATTAATTTTGTTTCGCTTACACCATGTTTAACGTGATTCTCTGTGATCAAGAAAGCGTTTTTAATAAAAAGTTGGTGTTGGCTACATAAGTCTAATATTCTTTGACCGTTCTTTTATTTCACTCTTCTTTGCAGCATGGGGACCTAGTTCATAATCTTTTCATTGATGTCTACCTTTCCGATGAAGTTACCCATTACTTATAGTTTCTTGGATCTATCTACTTTTCCTAATTCGTCTGATAGCTTATTTTAAAAAATGCATCTTTCTATTCTTCTTCTTCTTCTTCTTTCCTTCATCATTTGCCTTCAGCGTCGAGGGTTTGATATAATTTGCGCTTTTTTGCTCTTCTATTCGCCTCTGCTGCTGTTATGTTTCCTAGCGTTTCCAACATTCCGTCGATCCATCTTTTTCGTGGTCGGCCCTTGGGTCTTGTGTTCTCGCAACGTTTATTGAAGGCTCGTTGTGTTGTGTTTTGATCTTTCCGCCGTGATCAAACCATTTTATATGTTGTTTCTTTGTATATTCTATGGCCGGGTGGGGGTGGGGTCTATTCATAGCTTTTTTTCTCAGTTTCTTCATTTCTGATCTTATCCCTCAGGCTGTTTCCTGTCATTCGTCTGACACACTTCGTCTCAGTAGAGAATATTTTTCTTATTGTTCTTGCATCTAGGGTCCAGGATTGGCATCGGTAGGACACCGTTGGGATGAAGATCTTATAATTGCGACCCACACATCCATTCACTGTTTACGTCACACAAAAAGTTTTTCTGCGTTAGAAAAGAAGTCGATGTCCATTCAAAGCAACAGAAAACAGAAGAGATAGCAAATTAATTTCTTTGTTTGTTTATTTTAACCCCCCCCCCCGTTTTAATCTGGAACCATTCACTCAGTTTTTTCTCCATGTGAATTGCACAAGAGTTGCCATACAAATCTTGTATGGCTTATATAACTTTTGGAGCAGTTTCATATTGCCTCAAATATTCCACAATGAATCTAATGTAAGTATATCTTCCTCTTTTTCTTCTTTCCTTCCTCATTTGTCTTTCAGCGTCGAGGGGAGATATAATTTGCGGTCTTTTGCTCTTCTGTTCGCCTCTGCTGCTGTTATGTTTCCCAGTGCTTCTAATATTCCATCGACCCATCTTTTTCGTGGTCGACCCTTGGGTCTGGTGTTCTCACAACGTTTGTTGAAAGCTTGTTGTGTTGTGTTTTGTTCTTTCTGCCTTGCCACGTGGCCAAACCATTTTATCTGTTGTTTCCTTATATATTCTATGGCGGGGACTATTCCTAGCTTTTTTTCTCAGTTCTTCATTTTTGATCTTATCTCTCAGACTGTTTCCTGTCATTCGTCTAACACATTTCATCTCTGTAGAGGTTATTTTACTTATTGTTCTTGCATCTAGGGTCCAGGTCTGGCATTGGTAGCACAACGTTGGGATGAAGATTGTATTGTATAGTGCTCGTTTTGCCTCCAGAGTTATTTCCTTGTTGGACAATAGTGGTGATAACTGTCCGATGATTTGACAAGCTTTGTTGCATCTTGATTCTATCTCTGCTGTTTGAGAATTATCCTTTGTCATTAGACTTCCTAGGTATTTGAATTCCTCTACTTGTTTTAGTTGTCTGCCTTCTATAGTTATGTTGATGTTTTGTTTATTTTTGACGTTCATGACTTCTGTTTATGTAAGTATATAAATGTCGAAAACTTTTGGAAGCCAATAGAGTTTAGAACCAAAGTTTTTGCCTTTCCACATGGAACATGTATATTTCTATCTAGTATATTTCTTACATTAATCATTTTATCCCCTTTTTCTTTTCCTGAACATTGCTTGTTTTTCTCACAAAATATTTTCTGTCACGTTTGTCTTCTTCTGATCATGATGATCTTTCAGAATACTTTAGAGGCAACAGATTGAAGAGCTAGCATCTCCCCAGTTGTAATCTTTAAGGGTTTACCCTTAGAAATTGTATAATGATCTCTTTCATATCTTTACAATTAACTATTTCTTTTCATGCATGTGATATACAGATGTTTCTTTATTATTTTTTATTTCGCATTTTAAATTTTAATTAACCAAAAGGACATTTTATGATTCATAACAGTGATGAATACAACGTGAATAAATTAGACACACAAGAGAGAATAAGTAACAGCAAATGTTCAGAAATAACACTTGTATTCAACACTTCAAACGAAGGGGCTAGGTAGTCTAGTAATGTAACTTCGCCTCTGGACAAGAAAGATCCTGGTTCAATGCCCACTACTGGCGGTTGTGTGTGTGTTTTTTTTTTTTCAAAAAAATTAATTTGTGTTTTCTTCGTGATTTTGCCCTCCCCTGTTCTCTTGGGTAGGAGATTTGATGTCTAGCCCTCTCGGATAATGGCAGCAAGCAGGGTGTCCGGTGTGCGCTCGCGGACATGAAAGAATCCTTGACAGTTAAAATCGAAAACAGTAGTGTAGGTCATTCACTTAGCAATCTAGCTGCTGTTCGATCAAAGTTGTCAACAGAAACCTGCCCACAGTGTGGCTCCAAGGCAGCGCTGCAAAGTTCGCGCACGTTGGTCAGGGTTCTCCGGAATTGCTTGAGATTCTCGAGGAGGGGATGTCG
Organism: Megaustenia siamemsis; assembly: GCA_032433765.1. Classification (NCBI taxonomy): domain Eukaryota; kingdom Metazoa; phylum Mollusca; class Gastropoda; order Stylommatophora; family Ariophantidae; genus Megaustenia; species Megaustenia siamemsis. The sequence continues at coordinate 47,693,174 of JAVIAB010000024.1, forward strand.
GAACAACTTTCGATTCGTCCGGTGTGCAGTGATGACGATTCTAACAAAAATAAATTCTTATGATGACTCAAGACATAGTCTTGATGATGACTCAAGACGTAGTCTAGATGATGACTCAATACGTAGTCTAGATGATGACCCAAGACGTAGTCTAGATGATGACTCAAGACGTAGTCTAGATGATGACTCAAGACGTAGTCTAGATGATGACTCAAGACGTAGTCTAGATGATGACTCAAGACGTAGTCTAGATCTCGTATAATAATTTGTTCACATTGTTCTTTAGTAACCTTCCATAACTTATCTGGATAAATATATGGCTTGTATATAAAGTCACTCATTGTACACAATGTTGACCATAATTGTCTAAACAACTATAAAACTATATCGTTCCTGGAAATTTTCTAAATGTGTCAAGGCTACAACCGGTGTTATGATACTCTCCCTGGTTCCTTAATAAAATAAACATAACATCTTTTACTTAATATAAAAGCACACGCAATAATATAATCTATGTGCATAATATGCATCAACAACTACTCCAATGATCTATATGTTCATGACCTTGAACTACCTGATCTCTTTAAAGACCCGAAATAACTACCTTTAGTAAAATTTCTTCCCTTGAAACAAACTTCTCTGAGTCATCTCTCTGGATCTGCCCTCTTCTTTCTAAAGGACTGGTTGGTTGGTTGGTTGGTTGGTTGGTTGGTTGGTTGGTTGGTTGGTTGGTTGGTTGGTTGGTTGGTTGCGTTCGCCCGATGACTAAAGTGTTCTAGAGTATTCGTAGACTGTAGAATTCCTCTTCGTCATCCGCCCTTAAAAGGACGTTAAGTGGACGTGTCTGCGTTGTGTTGTGGTTTGCAGTATAACTGTTATATTTGCGCCTTTCGGCCCAACACATCCGACTTCAGCACGTTTCTAAAGGACTAATCTGATCAATCTTCTCTGAAGTATTTTGCATGCTTTTACAAGCTAAGCATAGCTTCTTTAAAAAGTAAATCTAGTCCCAAACATTTGCTGTCCGCCATGTTTCTTATCCACTGCTATTTAACGCCGCTGGGTGATTGATCTAGTTTGCCTGTGCCACTCGTCATTGTTTTCATAGTTCACATAATCGCATTAAACGGCTTTATTATCCTTAATATATGAACAATGGGTGTTCTTATATTTTTAATCTGGTGCGCTTCTTTCAGTGAAGCCTCCATTGTGCCACGTTTGATCTATTATTTATTCTTAAAGAATGTCTAAGGACTGTCCCGACGAAAGTATAGAGGTTTTTTTTTTGTTAGTGTGTGCGTTCGTCAGCTTTCACCTCTGTCGAAGTCCCTAGAGAAGAAGAACTGAATTTTGCGTGTTAATCAATTTTTCCCTGGCAGCCGTGTGCACAGGAGTCCCTCGCCGCACAGGCAGATACCTCCAACTTCGGAGATACTCATATTTTTGTCCGTTGATGAGAAAATGAAGTTTCAAGATCCCAACGAATGCAGCGGTGATTTGAACTCGCAACCTCTCTGCTTCGAGACTGACGTCCTGCACCGAGACCAACCAAAGTATACAGGTGAAATACCACACGTTCTGAACAGGACTGGCACTACAACAAATTAAAGTCGATTCTGACCGACGGATTTTTACCCAGCCTCAATTAATTATCGAGACTTGTTTTCTGATGAAGAAGGATTGTACTGGCGCTGTTTTGACCACATAGCCAGAAAACAATATGTTTATGGTAGAAAAGACAATTATGGGCACGAAAAAAAAATGTATAGTACCCCCGTCACACCAAGTGGCGACGTATAGGGAATATGGTGTTAGTCACCATACATTTTACAGACCTTCGGCACATGATTTTTGGGGTAATGTGGTCGGTATTACGCCATGCCGCTTTACTTTCCCAGAAAAATAATCCGGTACCTATTTAAGGCTGGGTGAACCCGGAAGCCGTCGGTTGGGATCGAACCCTACCCCTTGTCCTTTGTAGTCCAGTTCACTAACCACTGAGCTATTGCGGCTCCTTTATGGGCACTAAACACACGCCTATATGTCACACGGCGTAACAGGGTCTTTCTTTATTTTTTAAAACAAAATTTCTCCTGCAGACGTACAGTCTTTTCGATTTTCAGCTGCCAGGTTATTTTCTTCTGTGTCCTCAACTTGGTCCCGAAACCTCTCTTTTATCCATCTCCATAATGACTAGATATTAAATTTCACCTGCGTTAAATTCAGGGGTTGCTGCAAAAAAAAAAAAAAAAAAAAAAATCCTCGGTTGCCCCGCTAGGGGTTCTTACCCAATTACATTCTGGTTGTGAGGTAAAAATCTGAATTTTTTCAGTTGCACAGGGAACCCCCAAACTTTTTAATTAGGTTCCACAGAAATGATGTGCTTGAGGGAATCAGCTAGAGTGAGCAGAAATTATTTGTGACAGAAATGTTATGTTTGAGGGAATCAGCTAGGGTGAACAGAAATTATTTGTGACAGAAATGTTATGTTTGAGGGAATCAGCTAGGGTGAACAGAAATTATTTGTGACAGAAATGTTATGTTTGAGGGAATCAGCTAGAGTGAGCAGAAATTATTTGTGACAGAAATGTTATGTTTGAGGGAATCAGCTAGAGTGAGCAGAAATTATTTGTGACAGAAATGTTATGTTTGAGGGAATCAGCTAGAGTGAGCAGAAATTATTTGTGACAGAAATTTATGTTTGAGGGAATCAGCTAGAGTGAGCAGAAATTATTTGTGACAGAAATGTTATGTTTGAGGGAATCAGCTAGGGTGAACAGAAATTATTTGTGACAGAAATGTTATGTTTGAGGGAATCAGCTAGGGTGAACAGAAATTATTTGTGACAGAAATGTTATGTTTGAGGGAATCAGCTAGAGTGAGCAGAAATTATTTGTGACAGAAATGTTATGTTTGAGGGAATCAGCTAGAGTGAGCAGAAATTATTTGTGACAGAAATGTTATGTTTGAGGGAATCAGCTAGAGTGAACAGAAATTATTTGTGACAGAAATGTTGTGTTTGAAGGAATCAGCTAGAGTGAGCAGAAATTATTTGTGACAGAAATTTATGTTTGAGGGAATCAGCTAGAGTGAGCAGAAATTATTTGTGACAGAAATGTTGTGTTTGAGGGAATCACCTAGAGTGAGCAGAAATTATTTGTGACAGAAATTTATGTTTGAGGGAATCAGCTAGAGTGAGCAGAAATTATTTGTGACAGAAATGTTATGTTTGAGGAAATCAGCTAGAGTGAGCAGAAATTATTTGTGACAGAAATGTTATGTTTGAGGAAATCAGCTAGAGTGAACAGAAATTATTTGTGACATACATTTTTAATTTTGAAAAAAAAGTGGCTGGAGTGACGAGAAATTGGTCGCAACAAAAAGTATATGTTTCAGGAAAGTGGCTGGAGTGACGAGAAATTGGTCGCAACAAAAAGCATATGTTTCAGGAAAGTGGCTGGAATGATGAGAAATTGGTCGCAACAAAAAGTATATGTTTCAGGAAAGTGGCTGGAATGATGAGAAATTGGTCGCAACAAAAAGTATATGTTTCAGGAAAGTGGCTGGAATGATGAGAAATTGGTCGCAACAAAAAGTATATGTTTCAGGAAAGTGGCTGGAATGATGAGAAATTGGTCGCAACAAAAAGTATATGTTTCAGGAAAGCAGCTGAAGTGACCAAAAAAAAAAAATTGCCACATAGCTTATGTGTTTAAGGAAAGAGGCTGGAACATAGCCATCTATAGATTTATGAAGGCCCACAGGCTGACAGTAAATCCTCAGAACTAGCATGGACGTTTTCAGCTTTGTGAGCAGTTTATCGGTGGAGTGACGTCAGTCGCCTATGGCTCCTACAACGGAGAACGTAATGCTAGCTGGAGGGCTTTCCTGTTTTATTTTCTGCCCGCTGGCCTTTGTAATTCTATAGATGGATTTTGGCTGGGGTGACCTAGAATTATTAGTGGTGGGTTTTATTGTCCGTATGTAGGAAAGTATTTCCCATAATGATGGGTTTTACTGTTCGTATGTTGGAAAGTAGTTCCCATAGTGGTGAGGTTTATTATCCTTATGTAGGAAAGTATTTCCCATTAGGGTAGGTTTTATTGTCTTTATGTAGGAAAGTATTTCCTATAATGATGGGTTTTACTGTTCGTATGTTGGAAAGTAGTTCCCATAGTGGTGAGGTTTAATTTCCTTATGTAGGAAAGTATTTACCTTAGCAGTGGGGTTTACTGTTCTTATGTTGAAAAGTATTTCCTATAGCGGTGGGGTTTACTGTTCTTATGTTGGAAAGTATTTCCTATAGCGGTGGGGTTTACTGTTCTTATGTTGGAAAGTATTTCCCATAGTGATGGGATTTACTGTTCTTATGTTGGAAAGTATTTCCCATAGTGATGGGGTTTATTGTCTTTACCGAGGGAAGTGTTTCCCTTAGTGGTGGGATTTACTGTCTAAACATAATAAACTACTCCCAGAAGTGGTGGGATTTACTGTCTAAACATAGAAAACTACTCCCAGAAGTGGTGGGATTTACTGTCTAAACATAGAAAACTACTACCAGAAGTGGTGGGATTTACTGTCTAAACATAGAAAACTACTCCCAGAAGTGGTGGGATTTACTGTCTAAACATAGAAAACTACTACCAGAAGTGGTGGGATTTACTGTCTAAACATAGAAAACTGTTTCACGAAATGGTGGGATTTACTGTCTAAACATAGAAAACTATTTCACAAAGTGGTGGGATTTACTGCCTAAACATAGAAAACTGTTTCACGAAATGGTGGGATTTACTGTCTAAACATAGAAAACTATTTCACAAAGTGGTGGGATTTACTGCCTAAACATAGAAAACTACTTCCAGAAGTGTTGGGATTTACTGTCTAAACATAGATAACTGTTTCACGAAGTGGTGGGATTTACTGTCTAAACATAGATAACTGTTTCACGAAGTGGTGGGTTTACTGATGAGGAAGACTAAGTGTTGCAGTACTTCTGAGCTGCCTAAGCAGGACAATTTCCAGCTTCTTCATCAAAACCCGGGGTCTCAAGACAATTATTGCAGCCCGCTACTTTTGACCAGTTTGCATTCGTTATTAACCACTGGCGTTGAAGACAAGACAATAATGTTGTAAAATATATATATTTCTCTTAGTTGTTTATTGGCACAGAGAAGGAATTAGATCCTTTCTCATTTTTATCTTGGGACTTCATTACTCTATGATAATGCCACATCGTAACTGTTTTGTGATTACTTTAGAATATAAAATATAAATATAATTTCTGGACTTTTCAATTGTATTTTAAGTCAAGGGAAATTAACGCACTTAAGGATAGTAAATGGTGCATGTGCTGTTCAACAAAAGACCGGATCCACACGCCACACATGTAAGAGGGTGGTAATATTATCTCTTAGGAAATAGATCACGAATGGGCAAACTGAAGTGGCCTGCATGAGTAATGTCACTTTTGGTTAAAATTTCTTGACTTATTGAAAGAGATGAGCGAAAAAAAAGCCCACAACAGAAACTGTAACGTCATTTTTGAAAAAAAATCCTTTTTTTCAAAGTGTCCTGGACTAAAACAAGTTGTACAAAATGCATATTAAATTAAGATGCTGCGTTGTATTCTTCTTCTACATCTCAACTTTCTGTGGAGCTCGGGTCTTCAGCAAACAATTCCTCTTTCGTGTTATTCATATAAAACCGATCCATATTTTCCTACTCTTCTTCTCTCTGCTGCCACTTGTCTTCTCCAAGTATGTTTTGATGTGTAGCATTATTTGAATATAATTTCTTATATTTTCACTTTTGCTTTCGCGTGGCATTTAATACTAAATAATTGAAACGCAGTATTAATTTTACTTTCACACTAAATTTACATTTGTTTAGCCATTCACAGACAGGGTGGGCCCCACAGCACTTGCCAGCATCCAATCTACAAGAAGGAAAACTCCCGCGTCAAGTCAAGATCCAGTCTGTCGAAACATAGTGTGTCAGCCACGGCGCAGATTTAGGGGGAAAATCCGGACACATACGCACATACGATACCGACAATGCGACCATCGTATGTCATGACGTTGACATTACGCTTCCATCATTAAAAAAACGACAAATAGCTAAGCTTGCATGATCACAAAACTTGAACGCAGAATAAGAACGATTTTAGCTATTTTCAGAATAATTGTTTATTATTTGTCTGTATCTTCAACAATAATTACAAGTATATTGTTTATTTTATTGTCACAGTGCTATAGTACAGTAGTGAACATTTTGTGCAAGAATAAAAATACTACAGTCCGTTTTAAAACGCGTTCCATGGAGGCGAAGGCGCGCCTCACAGCACCAGAGCTGGAAGTTGTCAGCGACCCACAGCTGATGGCTTGCACCAGGATCGGTGAACAAGAACCATTCAGACCCTGCTCCACCTCTCCGTAGTGCCTCTAGTAACAGACTGACCTGTCTAGTCTGGCAAAGCGAGTAGTGATCGAAGAGGGAAGACAACCCGGAACTCAAAAATGTCATGCTGAAGTCGGATATGTTGGGCCGAAAGGCGCAAATATCAGTTATACTGCAAACCACAACACAACGTAGACACGCCCACTTAACGTCTTTTTAAGGGCGGATGACGAAGAGGTATACTCCTTTAGTCATCGGGCGAACGCAAGCAATTAGGCAAGCAAACTCGTTCCACTCTTCAAAATGCATACTCAAAAATAATTTGGTATAATTAACGAAGTTTTGCATATAACCTGTTAATCACTATGACATTATATGAAAATACATTTTATCTGAAACAAACAGGTGGCTTTTATTTTGACTTATTTGCGGTATGTAAAAATAAACACAAATCTAATAATATTAGTCAAATAAAATATTTAGTTTGCTAATTGTCAACATTACACAATAAAATGTATAAACCTTAATTTGCAAGCATTGCTCTCGTAATTCGTGCGAAAGAATCATGCCACACTTCTACTGAATAGAGAAGTGAGCATTTTATGAGCGTTCTAATTCACTTCAAAGGTGTATTAAAATTTGGTTTGAATTAGAAGTATTTACAATGTCTAATGGTGAAATTAATTAAACTTCAAAATACCGCGATTAGGATTCATGTAGACTCCGAGATGGCTGGCCACGTATTTGAATAGTGAATTAAGAAAACGGTTCTTCCATTGATCCATTCATCTGATAATGGAAAATGCATCATTCCACAATGTATTGGCACAAGAAGATAAAGCCCTGACATCATCGAGTAATATGTGAAGACGCACATAAAAAATGTGCACGTAACATTTAAAGACATGTACCTGACACCTGAATTTCTATTCCTCTGCAAAGCAGACACAATTGACAAAGATATTTCATATAGACAAGTTAAAACAAGAGCATGGCCATAGATGTTAGAGACTACCAGCTTACCATTCACACTTCAATCCAAGAGAACAACAAATAGTAACAGCTGAAAATAAAACCTTTATGTTAAGACACAAATCCAGCCGTTTCAAAGATAGATATAGGTTTAGTTACTGGGTAAAATTTGAGGACTATATTAATCGAGCGGAAGAAGAATATTGTAAAAAGGAAGGCTTGTGTTTTGTTCAGCCAAGCGCAGCAATTATTTGATCAAACTTGTCCGATCATCATCATCATCATTGAGTGCCGTCTCCGCATCGAAGGTTGGCTACCATGGAGCGCCATTCCACTCTGTCTCTTGCTTTGATCGTGCAGATTGTCATAGGCTTTCTTGTCCATCTTTTGATGTCACTCATCCATGTTAGTCTTGGTCTGCCTCTTTTACCTTGTATTCATCCTTCCAATATTACTTTTATTAGGCTGGTTGTCTTTTCATATGACCCAAAGATCTCATTTGTCTTGCTCTAATTGTGTTTAGTAGTTCTCTTTTCATTTTTAGTTGTTTTAAGACTTCATCGTTTTTTTTTTTCTTTCCTTCCATCCAGTTCTTCCTATTCTTCTATATATCCACATTTCAAAGGCTTCAATTCTCTGTTCTGTTTTCTTGTCTAATGTCCATGTTTCTGCACCATATAGGAATATTGAGAATATGTAACATTTTGCTATTCTTAGTTTTAGCCCTGGTGTTATTTGTTTTGATGTTAGTATGTTCTTCATGACATTAAAATTACTTTTTGCCATTCCTATTCTTTTGTTTATTTCAGTTGTACATTTTCCATCACTGGTTGTAGTATGTCAAAGGTAGTTGTAGTTCTGAACTGTCTCCGGTCTATTCCTTCTATTTTGATATCCACTTGTGGGTTTGGAGTATCTTCTTTAGAGGCTACATACGTTTGAAGTATTATAAGTAACACACAAGTACATATATATTTGATGTTGAACAATATAAAAAAATAAAATAAGTAGCTAATTTAAAATGTCCTGTTGATAAAATAAATAAAGACAAACAAAGGCCGAATATTTATTCTTTCGCATTTCTTTCAAGGAAATAATTTTGACTACGATGAAAGAATGAAGCCTTAACTTTCCTTAATAATAACAACGGTAACTGAAATCGTGCGACCGACCGTTCGCTTATCGCTGCTAGTACCAGGGATGCTTTAAGCATTTGTGTCTTATTTTAATAACCAATTTGGAGAAATGGAAAAATAAACGTTTTCAATCTGATCACCAGTCTTCTTATTCTTACTTCTTACTTCTTTCTCCTCCACCTTTTCCTCTTATTCTTACTTCTTTCTCCCCCACCTTTTCCTCTTATTCTTACTTCTTTCTCCTCCACCTTTTCCTCTTATTCTTACTTCTTTCTCCTCCACCTTTTCCTCTTATTCTTACTTCTTTCTCCTCCACCTTTTCCTCTTCTTCTTACTTCTTTCTCCTCCACCTTTTCCTCTTATTCTTACTTCTTTCTCCTCCATCTTTTCCTCTTATTCTTACTTCTTTCTCCTCCACCTTTTTCTCTTATTCTTACTTCTTTCTCCTCCACCTTTTCCTCTTATTCTTACTTCTTTCTCTTCCATCTTTTCCTCTTATTCTTACTTCTTTCTCCTCCACCTTTTCCTCTTATTCTTACTTCTTTCTCCTCCACCTTTTCCTCTTCTTCTTCATTTAGACTCTACGGGACATAAGTCTTCAATATTCTCCTAGCCATCCTGTTTTTGGTGCCATTATTCTAATATTGCTCCATTTTTTCACTTGTCTTCTCCAATAATGTTTTGGTCTTTCCCTTTGTCCCCCTCCCTCTGGATTTCAGAAAAAGGCCTGTCGTGTAATATTTTCAATTGATTTCTGTAGTATGCCGTCCTTATCCAGCGCCATCGTCTTTGTTGTATTTATTTTTCAACTGATATTTGTCTGATAATTTCCCATCGTCTATGTTACTGATTTTGTCATGCAATTTCCATCATTTTATTCTGCGACAGCGTCCATGAAAGTCTGTATCTTCGTGGCTGTCGCTTTTATTATTCTTCAGGTTTCACAGCCATATACAAAGACTAATTAACATCGGAGTTAAATATTTTGTTTTTATTTCCAAACTAATTTCTTTAGGCTTCCATGTGTTTCATAGTGCATTCAAAGCTTCTCTTGCTTATTTTATCAGCATATTAGTGTAGTTATCAGCGTCGGCACGTCGTTTACCATTCTATTTCTACTTACTAAGTCAGTCTGAGTTGCGGAATGTCAGGAACATAACGTGGGTGCAATATAAATATAGTATTATTCAGCTGTTGTTCATTGGCCTTGAAGACAGCAGTCATATATGAGCTGTTGTTAGCTCTTGCGATGTATCTGAGTCTCAGAAAAGGTCCAGGTTTATTCATGCTATATAATCGTGTTTGGGTCTCAGAAAAGGTCCAGGTTTATTCATGCTATATAATCTGTAGCGTGTTTGATGTTCTATTTTTTTGAGTCACGCGAATCTGCCACGTTCAGTTTAACTTTGGATTCGTCTTTTTCTTCTTCATTCGTCCAACGACTGCTCTTCCTCATCATCGTCCATAAAGATCTTAAATGGACATAAATACCCTGTGTCATCGTTTACAGTCAGCTGGGATATTTGCGCCTTTAAGCCAAATACATCCGACTTTAGTAAGGCATGTTTAAGTACTGAGTTTACTTACTTCTTCTAACTCTACTCACTTGGTCAGATCGATTTGATTGTTACCAGAGCCACCACGGGGATAATTCTGGTTCACCAGTCCTGCTGTAAGCAGTCAACTATGAGTCGTTAACCGTTTTCAGCTTTGGTGTTGGCTGGGGTCTTACCCTCCTAATATATCTCCAAGCGTTAAATGGAAGGTGTTGTTTAAATAAATGCTTTTGATGCCATCATTTCTAAATGATTATCTCAATGAGGGGGCGTATATTACAGGCTAGCTAGGCTAACTGCCAAGCTCGACCGGCTAGAGAATCGAATGCAGAAAAGTAATAAGGAAACACGTATACGTTTGTTCATTTCAATAAGAGAACTGAAGCTTTTAACGTAAGAACACTGGCACCTTATTGCACGGTCTTCGCTAGAAACTTGGAGATCATCAAGCTGCATAGTTGCAATGTCATCGGTGGGTGACTTGGGTAGGGCTGCGACTAATGCATATAAGGAAAGTTTTCGCTTGTTAGTCTGTCTGTCTGCGATCAGGACTCAGTCAGAGTAGGATCCCAGACTCTCACATGAAGTCAGCTGTCAGGCTAAGTGTGTTGATCGCCCCCACAGACAGAACATCACAGTTAGAGTCTGTCATATCCACTCCGACTGAACACCCGTTAAAACGTTGCACTGTGTTCTGCGCCAGTAGCCCAGTGCATCCGATTTCAGCCAGCATTTTATTCAGGTTTGCTTTCCTTAGCCTTTGATTGTCCCCAATCTTCCTGCAAGGCAGCAGATGATCTTTTCTGTATAGGGATTCTGCCCTTAGACGGTCGGCCTTCCCAGGTTTACGAGCACCGTCTGCCCGAGTCACTAGAGGTGACTAACACAGCCATGCGACTTGTAATGTGAGGAAACTGCAACAAGGAACACTTTTCATGCATAGCTTTCAAATGTTCCCGCCGCCTATCCCCATATACCGGTAGGTCACGTCCTCTTGAAAATGATGATCGTCGTAGCACTAGATGATGTTAGGCCATCGTTGATGACTCCAATTCCGATCATATAGACACACAGTCAGTCGTCAAATTATCCCCGTCGCACATCAAACAGCAGACCGTAAGATTTGCGCACGGCCGGTTTAGGGAACCATTACGATGACGTCTTCGCTTGTTAAAGAGCTAGCTTCTTTTTTCTGTCATGCTCTATTATCCGAAGATGATTAATTTGTTTTGCTTTTTAACACATTTGCAATTATTCTGTCAGTGAGGTAGTGGCTCTGAGTTAGTAAAGTTTTTGCTGCGTGCGATGAGTAAATAATTTAAATGTGTAATATAATAGTATATATAATACTTTTCCCGGCTTCCGTAAGTAGATAAATGTAAATTGTAAAAAAACAGGTAAGGCACCAGGCAATTCAATATGGATAGTAGATAAGTAAAAGTCAAGTAAAGATCCCCCGTCACGCCAAGTGGCGTATGGGAAATATGCTGTTAGTGACCAAACATTTTACAGACCTTCAGCACATGACTTTTGGGGTAATGTGGTCGGTATTGCGCTCGTGCCGCTTTACTTTCCCAGAAAAAATCCGGTACTCATTTAAGGCTGGGTGAACACGGAAGTCGTCGTTTGGGATCTAACCCTACCTCTTGTCCTTTGTAGTTCAGTTCACTAACCACTGAGTTATCGCGGCTCCCTGTATAGCAGATAAGCTTGAAATAATTTAGGTCCATTCATTATTTTTTTTCCCAATTATAAATTGTATAGTTCTTTTAGGGTTAGTCTTCAGAACTGTCATCATCATCATGTGTCATACCAATTGGTGTAGGCAGTCATGTCCTTCCACAATCTTCAATCCACCGGGCATCGTATCAAATCTGTTTTTGACTGTTTACCATGCCATGATACCAAGCTATCTAGTATTTTCTCTTTTTGTCGTCCGCAATCTCGCTTTCCCTGTATTTTTCCACTTGTAACCAAGTATTCCAATTTTCACCTTTTTATGATGTGCCCGAAAAATGTTGATTGCTTCTTTCTTATGTTTTTTAGGAGCTCCCTTTTTGTGTTGGCCTCTTTTGAGAATTTCCTCATTGGTCTTTTTAGCTGTCCATGGAACTTTCAACATTCCTCTGAGAAATCCAACCTCTATGGCCTCTAATCGTCTTTTCATTTGTTTGTTCACTGTCCATGATTCGCTTCCATAGGTCAGAATTGGATCTATATAGCACCGACGAACTCTCTTTCTCACTTCTGTTATCAGAGACTTGTTGCATAAGACATTTTTTTTTCATTTTCTGTAATGCTATTGTGGTCTGAGTTATTTTGCATTTTATTTCCGTGGTGCATCTTCCATCTGATGTTATGTCTAAAGTATTTGACGCGTTGCACTTATTTCAGATTTGTTCTGTTTATTTTTATGCTGCATGATGGTGATGATTGTTTCTTCGATATAACCATTACTTCTGTTTTCTTACTATTCAGACTGATAATTTTCTTGTTGCTTTCTTTCACTATTATTTCTATCATTTCTTGTAGTTCATTCTCTGTCTCCGCTATTAGGATTGTGTCATCCGTATATCGCAAATTATTTATATTGTGACCGTTGACTTCAATTCCTTTTATATCTACTATTGATCTCATATATATTTGTAAAGTGAAAACAAATCCGGCGACAGAACACAGCCTTGCCGAGTTACCGTGACCTCACAATATAGTTAAATAATTAACAATCAAAGATGAAGAGCCCTCCTCCACCCCCATCTTTTTTTTTTCTCTCTCTCCCTTTCTTTGCGATCTTCACTTCAGACACTACATCTCGAATGACATGGCTCTACTTTTGAGCCCAACATAGGTCATTGCAGATTCGTTTGATGAAGTCGATCTTTCGTCTCACATTTTGTAATATCTCCATTAAATCATGTTTATCTATAACAGAGAACATAGTGGCGGGATGAACTAGATGTAATCAGGACTTTTTCAGCCGAAACGAGCCGGAAATAATTGACACGTTAAGTTCTACAATTTACAAGATTGCCTTATGGCGGTTGATAATGACAGTTCAAGTGTAATTACGTCAGTGATTCAAGGGCTTGGTATATTACGATTTTCTTGTGTTTTTTTTTTTATGTGAAGGGGTGATAGAGTTCCGGTAAATTCTTATTTACAAAATAAATAAAAAAAAATTAGATGCAATTGTTATCATTTGTAGCTAACTTGTCAGTTTGATGTTTGAATTTTTAAAAGATACTAAACTTGTCCCAAGTACAAGATAATGTTTCTGTTTTTTTTATATTCTTCTACTCATCTATTTTTTATTACTACTACAATTACTACTGCTGCTACCGTTACTACTGCTGCTGCTACTAATGCTACAATTACTACTGCTGCTACCGTTACTACTACTGCTGCTGCAACTGCAATTACTACTGCTGCTGCTACTGCTGCTACTACTACTACTATTACCGTTGCTGCTACCACCGTTACTGCTGCTGCTACTACTACTATTACTACTTCATCTAATGTAGTATAAGTATATAGATTAGGATAGAATAGACACATAATCGGAGTAGAGATATAGCTTGGGTTGGATAACTTAGTAGTTACCCAACTCAATAGATCATAGCAGTCACAGAAGTATAAAGCAGTCACATCTATCTATCTATCTTTCGTTCGCCTGAAGCATTGTCTATATCTGCAATGTCGTTTCCTGTATAAATGTTACTGTCTTTTGTAATTCTTGCAGTGGCCCATATAGTTTGTCTGTAGTGTTGTATCTATGGGCCAATGGATTTTCCTCAGTCTACTATATTCAGTGCAGTCTTGAAGTATGTGTTCAGCAGTCTGGGGCGCCTGTCCACATGTACAAGTAGTTGAGGTGCCGATCTTGAATTTTGTATACATGTGACTATGGAGTCGATTGTGTCCTGTTCTGAGACGTATAATGATAACTTGTTCATATCTATTCATATTATAAAAGGCATCCTGATTTGGGGCTTGTGGTCCTCTGATTGATTTGATTATCTGTTTCTTATGATGGTATGTAACAGGTGTATCTAGTTGTGTGCCTGTTGAACCTTCCTTTGCCAACTGATCTGCTTTCTCATTTCCTGTATTCCACAGTGAGATGGGATCCACTGCAGGGCAACCCTGTGGTGCTTGCAGAGTTCAGTCAATAAGGTCTGCAGATGTGGTAATTTTCTGGATTGTAGTGCCTGGAGTACTGATCTTGCATCTGTCAAAAAACACTACAGGCTGCGGGCTAAGATTAATGTTCAGCAGTTTTTCTATTGCTAACTTTATTGCTTGTATTTCTGCATCATAATTGTGACAATATTTCCCTGTTGCTATTTTATTCATATCCCTAGTGTTATTTGGGTATTCTATATATGCACCTGCTCCCCCATTTTTTACTGCATTCTGTGCTGATCATCTGTATACACACGAATCCATAGGTCTTGTGGGTATTCTTCATCAGGAAACTGAGAGTTATTGTTTTTCGCTGTAGACTATTCTGTTCCTCTTTATCAACTATTCCTTTCACTTCTGTCCGTATTTGAACTGATAATCCAGATTCCTCTGTCCAGGGAGTCTGTTCTGGTATGGGCAGTAGGGGGTTAACAGCTCTTGCATGTCTGGTGTTTGTCTACTAATACGCTTGGCTTGGTGGATAAAACTGCTTCTCTTAAGTCGTCCCAATGCAAGATTTGGAATCGGTCCTTCATTGGATGTCTCGGCATGCAAGCAAATTTTTCTTGTATCAGCACCTTTGGTCCCTCCGTTCTCTCAGTGCTGGTATCCTCACAATTCTCCATCTCTAATATTGGTGTTGATTTCATTGCTCCTGTGATGACCCTAAGTGCCTGGTTTTGTACTTTATCCAGTTCTTGAAGTGTGGTGTTTGATGCTGAACACCATGCAGATGATCCATATTCTAAATGTGGGCGTATACTCTGTTGGTAAACTTTACTGAGTATTTTCCCACTCGCACCCCACGTAGTTCCACACAGCTTTCTTAGAATAGCCAATTTTCTCCTTGCTTTTTGGGTTGCCTTATTTATCTGCTGTTTCCAAGATAGTTTGTTATCAAATGTAACTCCGAGATACGTAGCCTGTATGTCTTCTTTCACAGGCTCATTGTTTATATAGATGGCTCCTGCTTTTTGTTTGGGGAAAGAGTGAAAAGTGTAGTACTGCATTTGTCTGTATTGATGCTGATACACCATCTATTTGTCCATGAATTCAGTGCATTCATAGCTCTTTGTAACAATTTGGAGGCCACTGTTGCATACTCCTCTGTGCACCACATTACCAAGTCATCTGCATACATTGCCACTTTGATACCATGTGGTAGTTCAGTAACTAGGTCATTGATGTAGATCAGAAAAGTGTTGGAGATAGTACCCCTCCCTGTGGAACGCCCTGGCGCAGTAAGACCTTCTTACTCTTAAGACCATCCAGTTGCACTCTGGCTCTCCTGTTATGCAGGTATGCTTTGACCCATTTGTACATCCGCCATTTACTCCATAATTTCTCAGTTTCTTCAAAAGCCCTTCCTTCCATACCTTATCAAATGCTTTCTTTAGGTCTATCCATGCTGCTAGTACCAGTTTCTTTTCTGAAACGCATCCTCAATTTCCTGGGAAAGATAGGTTGCCTGATCTTCGGTAGAGTAACACTGTCTAAAGCCTGCTTGTTGTGGGACAAGGAGATTTTCACTTTCCAGGTACCACTGCAGTCTGAGATTGATTATACGTTCCATTGTTTTACACAAACAGCTTGTAAGGCTGATTGGTCTATAGCTGGATGTCATTGAACCATCTTTTCCTGGCTTTAGTAATGGTATCATAATTGCTTCTCTCCATGCCTGTGGCACTTTACCTGTGATCCAGCAAATGTTGTAGATCTGCAGTAGTTTTGCTTTAGCTGCAGTTCCCAAGTTCTTAATCATTTCATTAGACACTCCATCACTACCTGGTGACTTTTTCATTTTTAATTTGGATATTGCCAGCTCTAGCTCTCTTTGTGTAATGGGTATTTCCATGACTTCATGTGCAGTCTCTTCTTGTCTTGCATTTTGTTGTTTTAGACGGGTCTCTTGACGTTTCTCTAGGCTAATTTCAATATTGTTGTCATTTGCAAAGGAGTCTGCAAGTGATTTGCTGCATGTTTACCTGTTAGAATGTTTCCATCCTTCTTCAGTGTAATTTTTGTGTTCCCTTCTGTACCCTCATCATTCAGCTGTTTTACAAGCTTCCACACTTTTCTTGTGTCTCGTTCTAGATTCATGTACTCTGTTTTCTCTTTCCAACTTCTCCGTCTGGCTTGTAGTTTAGCCATGAATTTGGCTTTAGCATGCTGATAGTTATTGTGGTGTTCCTGGCAGGGTTATTTTCTGCTTGTTTTCGAGAGTTTCCATGTCATTGTGCAGTTGCTCTAGTTCACTATTCCAGTATGGTTTGTCACATAAATATAAAGCAGTCATAGAAATATAAAGCAGTCATAGAAATATAAAGCAGTCACAGAAATATAAAGCAGTCACAGAAATATAAAGCAGTCGCAGAAATATAAAGCAGTCACAGAAATATAAAGCAGACATAGAAATATAAAGCAGTCACAGAAATATAAAGCAGTCACAGAAATATAAAGCAGTCACAGGAATATAAAGCAATCACAGAAATATAAAGCAGTCGCAGAAATATAAAGCAGTTGCAGAAATATAAAGCAGTCACAGAAATATAAAGCAGTCACAGAAATATAAAGCAGTCGCAGAAATATCTTTAGCAAGTTTTGAGAATGGAAAATTGTAGCTGTCATCGAAAAGGTAAGGGAATATGTGTATTCTTGACATAACTGTCTCATGTCCATAAATTAGGTTGATAAACAACCTCGGGGGCTAATGATATAGCTCACATAAGCATCATTCTCTGAAAATTTATTTACATCGTAAACCACACTCAGTTGATCATACAAGGACTTCTTAAAATGTGCTATTTTATCCTGCCCAACTTGTCTTTCCAGTGAACTGTAACTTTCATGTTTGGATTGGAAGTTACGCCTCAGGTTATATTGTTTAAAAGAACAGACATTTTTGTTTTACAGATTAAAAACACGGGGCTATCGTGATACAGGAAAAAAAAAGAAATAATCAAAAGTTCATCTTTTCTGAAAAATATGAACTTCTGTATCAACTTTCCTCGCTTGATAGTATCATTTCGTAACTAATTAGTGACAACCGATTATTAACTTGAAATAATACATTGCTATATATTTTTTTAAAAGTACATAACCTCTGTCTACCACCGCACGTGGTAACCCCTACCAAAACCGATGCTAAAGACAAAGACACATAATCCCTTTGATCTGATGAAAGATCGTCGTCGAATAAAAGTTCGTGTGCTATACCACGTCATCCACATACAAAAACCACATTTGTATCCATCGTGACCTGAACAAAAAAGGCCAAGCAACTCTTGTAACGTCGGCTAATCAGCGACATTAAAAGAACTGCCCTATGGCGTAGAGTTAATCTTCAAAGACAATGAACTTTGTGATCTTGGCTTGTAACACGCTGCAACTAATAGATGAAAGATGTAAAAGATGATAAAAAAATAGTTCGTTTTGGTGACTTTGTTATTTAAATTACTTTTTTTTTAAATTGGTTCTTAACATGTGTACATTTATGTGTTAGTTTTTATTTATTTATTTTTTAGCTCAGGAAATGGAGTGTATAGCAGTTTTAAACTGAAGCTTAAGGACTCGTCAAAATAGCTTGGCGGGCCGGTTCTGGCCCGCGGGCCGTATGTTGTCCACGTCTGCCATATATACTACACTAGGGGTTCTCAGGCTTTTTTTTACCCACGCGCTCTGACAATTTTCCAGAGAACCACCGGCGCTTATATTCAAATGTATTGTTAACATCGGCTACTCGCATCAATAAGACAGGTTTCTGTTCGTCGCACGGTTGTTATGTGTCCATTTTCTAAGAAAAATAAATATAAAGCACGGTATACCGGGAGTCGCGATAGCTCAGTGGTTAGCGAACATGACTACATAGGACAAGAGGTAGGGTTCGATCCCAACCGACGGCTTCCAGGTTCACACAGCCTTTAATAGGTACCGGATTTTTTTCTGGGGAAAGTAAAGCGGCACGGGCGTAATACCGACCACACTACCCCAAAAATCATGTGCTGAAGGTCTGTAAAATTTTTGTTCACGAACACCGTATTACGCCACTTGGCGTTACGGGAGCTCTTTACTTTTTATTTTTACTGTATCATCTCCCCCCCCCCCCAAAAAAAAATAATAATAATAATACATACCTCCTGAAGATAAACAGCAAACTGAGTATTTAAAAAAAGCTTTACACTGAACTAATGTGATTTTTGGCATTGCAATTTTTTCTGCTAGATTTTAAAAGTTGAAGACGTATGATGACGTTCCTACTAGCAAATCATATATCAAGATTTGAGTCTATTTTTTGCTGGGGGTTTCAATGTTCTATATCACTGACAAATGTCTACACAACTGACCATCAACAAACTCGTATACCCGACCAATCTCTCTTTTAGAAATTGCTGAAACACTGAGTTTATGCCGCCTCTTATATTTATATCAGTTTGTGTCTATCTCTACTTAAGCCTTTCAAGATGCCGCATTAACTTCAATAACTAAATCTGCTTTGCCCTGACCATTTGATAGCGACGGTTGCGGCTTCTGTTCATTAGGAATTGAAAAACGTCGGCGTTTTCTTCATCCTTTCTGTTTTCTCTCTCGATCTTTCTTTCAGTGAATACCGGACAATAAATGACGTCACTCGTTGGAATGAGGCTGGAACTTCCTGGGCACCAAGAAAATAGGCGGCGACTGCAATGACACATGAGGTCACCGTATTGATAGCCATTGGTTATTGGTTATTGATTATGGAAGGCCTCGGTATCACTGCAAACGAATTAAAATCCATAATTGCTCAACCGCCATGCCAGCGTAATCATCCGAATTAATATCTCATCTCCCAAACAAAGAAAGGTAACTGTAGTCCCCATCGTAGCAGTCTCAGCACACGCCAAAAGACATAAGGCGAAACCGCGCAGAAAGTGAACAAGTGAACACAGCCAACTGTTCCCTGTCATACGATATCATCATTCATCATAAACAATTGGTATAGCGAAACATGATCAAAACGGATGAGACACACAGCACACACGGTGTGCATAGAGCACTTAACTTAGTAGCTCCTGCAACAAGCCGGACTTGGAATATGAGGAAACTGCAACAAGGAACACTTTTTAGACATAGCCTTCAATAGTTCCTGCCGCCTATCCACTATATACCATGGAAGTTCACGTCCTCCCGAAAATGATGATCGTCATATTGAGAACAAAAAATGTATAGCGCTTGAAGATGTTAGGACGTTTTTGACAACAACCGAACATATAAACACACAGTTAGTCGTCGAATTATTCCCGTCACACATCAAACAACAGACCCTTCGGTTAGCGTACAACGAACGAAACACAGTGCAAATTCCCCAAAGAGGAACATTTTCGGTCGACTTGACGGAGCAATCCATTGCGTTTCAGCATGTAAATAACTTGCGTCAAACAATTCCAACGTCGCCATTGAACAGCACTCAATATGGCGTATGGCGTAAACCGCATGTCAACACTAGACGGTGAAGGTCGCTTTTACAATACTTGACTTGTCAAAAAGAAACATTGCTGTATGTACTCAGCGGCGCAGATTTGCTCACTTCATCGGCGCAGATTTGCTAAATAGAACATCATTTTTATTTCAACACAGAAAATTGCTTCAGAGAGCCGAAATTAAGCAAACCCCAGATGTATTTTCTGCAGCGATCGAGAGAACGTGAAACGTTCCATCATTTTGAAACGGAAGTCCCTGATAGCCATTGCTCTACACGTCCGTCGTGACGGCTTCTGTCTTTATAGATATATACATCTTGTATGAAGGATTAACAAAATAGATATGCCTTGTATGAGAGATTCTTTTCATATATCCCTTGTAAAAGGGATTAATATATATATATATATATATATATATATATATATATATATATATATATGCTTTATATGAGAGATTATTTTCATATATACCCTGTAAAAGAGATTAATATATATATATGCTTTATATGAGAGATTCTTTTCATATATGCCTTGTATGAAGTATTCTTCTTATATATATGCCCTTAAAGAGGGTTTTTAAAAATGTTTGCTTTGTATGAGGGGTTATTTTCACATGGCTTGTTTAGTAGTTCGTTTTTATATGGGTTGTTTTAGGAGTTCTTTCGTTTTATAAATATCTAGTAGGAAGGATTCTTTTTGTTATATATGTCCTGTATGAGAGGGTTCTTTTTATTTATGTCCTGTCTGAGAGGGTTCTCTTTATATATGCCATGTATGAGATTATTCTCTTTATATATGCCATGTGTGAGAGGGCTCTCTTTATATATGCCATGTATGAGAGGGTTCTCTTTATATATGCCATGTATGAGAGAGTTCTCTTTATATATGCCATGTATGAGATGGTTCTCTTTATATATGCCATGTGTGAGAGGGTTCTCTTTATATATCCCATGTATGAGATGGTTCTTTGTTATACTCATATATGTCTTCTTCTAGTTTCTTTTTTCATGTATGCATTGTATAAGGGGTTATTTTCTATATATGAGCTTCTATGATATGAAATTGCATGACTTTTCTCTCATGAAGGACTAACTATTTTATATGTAGACAGTTTATGATTAGTTCAATGCCAATACATTCTCGTGTGATATCAGTTCTAATTTTATTTCTTCTGGTTACTCCAATCGCTGTCTTCAAACATTTCTTTTGCGTGATGACTAATTTCCGCTTCAGACTCGTCATATTTGACTACATTTGAAATTGATCACTTAAAACGCATTCAAGCAGAGAAGTGTCTTGCACATATTTAACATTGGTCACAACAAAATGACACACCACATTCAAACTGAACGGAGGTATCAGGATCTGCATCGTTGCATCCTGGCAGACACTGTGTCATCAAAACGTATCCTGCAAAATTGTCTTGAGTATGTAGACTCGGCCCACACCTGCTACAACTGTGGAAGAGAAAATCTATCGTGGAGCTGAGACCATATAACAGACCGCAGACTTCATCGCGACATTCCAGACTAAGTGAGTCATGATTGCATGCAAAGAAAATGATTCTATTCTATTTGCGAAATTAGTTTCTTTTTTTTTTTAGCAGTCGGAGCATGTCATATGCGATCCACAGCTCGTTTCAGCATTACTTGGAGCGTATGCAGACCGGTTGTTCCTGTAAGGTGTTGATGGTAGATATATCTGCTTCTTCCCACTAAGCACTACGGATCGACCACAACACTTTTTTTCCCATCTCTAGACACTTCAGTCTCTCAATATATCACAGTCTCACCCATTATTCTCTTCTCTAAAGAAATGAAGAACAAACTTGACGATGTCTTCTTTGTCTAGAATAAGGCCACACTCAGTGCCGGAGCTGCCAACGAACCCATCAACTACTTCATTGTTATACACACCAGCGTGCCATGGACAGTACACTCAGGTAAATCGATCACTTCAGAGCCATCCAAGAGCTAAATCAACTCCGGCCGCAGAAAGTGCCGATCAGTCTACCGTAGAATACTTTACAGGTCCATCACAAAGAATATGTAACCAACCATGACATCGCCGGCGTTGCTGCTTCAATTTTTATTCTCATGCTGGACACCACAATGAAAAAAAAAAGTGAAGCACAGACCTTAATTAAAATATGGAGGCAGTCTGCTTGACAGTAGCAGAGCTGGAAGCTCTCAGCGACTCATAGCTGATGGCTTGTGCCTGGATCAGTGAACCAGAACTATTCAGACCAGACACCACCTTTTTGCGGTGCCTCTGGTAACAGGTTAACTAGTCTAGCTAAATGAGTAGGAAGTGAAGAATGAAGGCAAGTACTCACGGGGACTGACTAGTCCAGTTCTCTAGTTTGACTCGTCGACTTTGGTCCCGTGACAATAGCTTAATCACGCGATCTCGGGATGTTCTTCAAAAGTGAGCAGTGATAAAACGTGGCTGAATAACTTAACATTCCCCCCGATCATTCCCCCCTTTATCTCTTCAAACTCCTCTCTTTTAGTTCCTTGTAAAAACCCTCTCAAATCCAAGATCTGGTACAACACGTCTATAATGGTTAACTCAGACTTGAGTCGGTAGTTTTATGCAACTACTTTAGTGGGTCTTGCGTTGAAGGAAAATAGTATAGCGAGAATAATCATTGACCATAAGATGCGCAGCGAATCCTCGTAATGAACGCTCTGTTAATAAGTACAGACGAAATGATTGGTTGGTTACGTTCGCCCGATGACTAAAGTATTCTAGAGTATCGCGGTAGACTAGAATATTCCTCTTCATCATCCGCCCTTACAAGGACGTAGTGGACGTGTGAAATGATTGTATTTTATTTCTCAGGCTGTAGAAGTAATGAATCAATCGTGTAACTAACTATATTAGGTATTAAGCTGACATTTACGGGAGAGTTTAGTCAGAGGCTACCGGATACATCTGTATATACTTATTATAATTGACGTCTAAAGTAAACTGCATAATCATAGCTTGTGATTGTACATGCGCAGAATAAAAGCTCAAGGAACGGAATGCGCCACCTTTGGAGCGCTCTCTATCAAACAATAATTATTAAGCTCGAAATTAATGAAGCTCGAAATACTCTACAGAACCTGCACTGAAAGCTGTCAGCGACTCATAGCTGGTAGTTTTCCCAAGGATTTATGAACCAGAACTATCGACAATCTACTACACCATCTCTACTAGGCGGTGTCACTGTAATAGACTCAGCAGGGATCCAAAGGGAAGGTAACCCTGTTAGCAAAAAAAAAATCTTATTGAAATTGAATGTATTGGACTGAAAGGCGCAAATAAGGTGTTTTGCTTGTATACTGTATACTACAACACAACACAGATACACCCACTTAATATCCTTTTACGGGTGTGCGATGAAGAAGAGAACGATGAATGAAATGAAATAATAAATAGTTCAGTTTTTTAATTTCGATTTTGTGTGTGTGTGTGTGTTGCAACATAGGTAAAAAAAAATACGATCGACAGGCATTCACGAAAGCGAGAATGATGCTCTCCCATACTGGGGTGATGCAAGTGTCTTTTCCAATAGATTTGTGCTCTCACTATAATTATAATTAATGTTATCATTTATATAAACATTTATATCTGAGAACAAAACTAAGAGCTCAATCATTGCTCGGCGTCTTATATCCTTGGGTGTTTTGAATGCAGCGGAGAATAGGTAAAACGTTGGCTATTGACTAATCCAATCTGCAGGGGAATCCATAATTGCCGTCGAATGCAAGCGTCAAAGAATACTCGGAATGACGTTGACAGGGGACAAGAAGTCTATTTTGTAACTTAATATCTCATAAAACTGATTGCTAAAGAACATAAAAACAAGATAAAGAAATATCTTGGTCATATAAAACGAACGGTGGCCTAGGGAATATGATTATGGAGGCAATGGTAGCAGGTAGAAGAAAGTGTGTACAAACAGCCCAGCCGAGCAGGAATTGTCAGTGACTGAGACTGAGTCTCGCGCAGGACAGGGAGAATCTCAGAGTAATCGTAGATATGTAGATGCTGTGATGTAGATATTTATTAAGACTTGAACTGTGGACAGTTAATGTTTAGAAGGCATGCTGGCAAATAGTTTAGGAAGGAAGGTGATTATTTATTCAATGGACTTACTATCAACGGGCTAACAACTTCATTAAATTAATTACTAACAACTGTGGTGATAGTTTATCTATTTATGATTTAAACAAAGAAGACTGATGTTTGTGAGTCTACAAAGCAAGATAGAAGCGCGGAGAGCCAGCGTCATGAATTGTTATTGTTAAAGTACAGCATTGTTGCAGCTACGTTCAACTTGTTAATGAAGAAATAGTGAGTTGATTTACTTTTTTGATTTGTGTTGAAAAGTGTATTATCAGCATGAGTTGTCGTCGAGTATTGTAACTCAACATCTGACGATGTAGAGACAGTTTCGATAACGCTTAATCATTAACTACATTCCAAAATGTCCATGAGTACACCTGTAACCGTATCTTCTGCATGTGTTTTATAATGTCAGTGTGTTTTTATAATAGCATCTTCTTGTTCGCTATGGAACTAAGCTGGTTGTTGCTGCATTACTTTAAATCCCACTATCACGATTAGCTTCCACAAGTCGAGTAAATCCCACTTTGACGATTAGCTGCCAGAAGTCGAGTAAATCCCACTTTCACGATTAGCTGCCATAAGTCGAGTAAATCCCACTTTCACGATTAGCTGCCATAAGTCGAGTAAATACCACTTTCACGATTAGCTGCCAGAAGTCGAGTAAATACCACTTTCACGATTAGCTGCCAGAAGTCGAGTAAATACCACTTTCACGATTAGCTGCCAGAAGTCGAGTAAATCCCACTTTCACGATTAGCTGCCAGAAGTCGAGTAAATACCACTTTCACGATTAGTTGCCAGAAGTCGAGTAAATACCACTTTCACGATTAGCTGCCAGAAGTCGAGTAAATACCACTTTCACGATTACCTGCCACAAGTCAAGTAAATACCACTTTCACGATTAGCTGCCAGAAGTCGAGTAAATACCACTTTCACGATTACCTGCCACAAGTCGAGTAAATACCACTTTCACGATTAGCTGCCACAAGTCGAGTAAATCCCACTTTCACAATTAGCTGCAAGAAGTCGAGTAAATCCCACTTTCACAATTAGCTGCAAGAAGTCGAGTAAATCCCACTTTCACAATTAGCTGCAAGAAGTCGAGTAAATCCCACTTTCACAATTAGCTGCCAGAAGTCGAGTAAATCCGACTTTCACGATTAGCTGCCAGAAGTCGAGTAAATTCCACTTTCACGATTAGCTGCCACAAGTCGAGTAAATTCCACTTTCACGATTAGCTGCCACAAGTCGAGTAAATCCCACTTTCACAATTAGCTGCCAGAAGTCGAGTAAATCCCACTGTCACGATTAGCTGCCAGAAGTCGAGTAAATCCCACTTTCACGATTAGCTACCAGAAGACGACTGTTGTCCAGAATCGATTAGTTGAAGCTAAAGTGAGGACAAAAATACAATTAAATCAATTTATGAAGTGTCGAGCAATAATCAATTAAATATAAATAAGGTATTCAGGTATATATAAAGGCCCACAAGCCGATTTGCTCATTGACAATTTGACAATGATACATTGGTCTGTATAGGACACGTACTTAGATGTTTGTTCTTCTTATCACATTATCTATTCAACATAATTGCAGACAATATCATGAGGAATGCCAGAGAAGCAAATAATAACAAATTGATTTTCTTACGACTGGAGGATACATGCTATAGTCCGTTCAGAAATTCATAATCACACCTGAATTTGTTTTGCGTGATAACCGCTTGTTATTTTGGTTTCAAAATTTGCATGCAATCTTAGAATATTGATGACGCAAAGATTTTGGTATTTTTTATTCCACAAACACAACAGATTTTGCACATCATCGAATTCCTTTGATCTTTTATGACGATATCACACAAGTTGATTCAAAATTTAGAGTTTACAGTAATCGTGTTAAATTTTCCAGGTTACTGCAATTCTTGTCAGATGCGTATCTAAATAGTGCTTAATTGTGGGTGTTGTTCGTTATGTGTATTTGCAAACATGAATTCAATAGGTTACAATTAGTCTTGTCCTTCGCTCACAATTAGACCCCAGGACGTCCTAACTGCAGCTGGAATTGAATTCATCTTAATTTTAATCATTCCGAATCTGAAGATTCCAAGAGGTTGATAATCATTACAGGCTGGACAAATAGTAATCCATCTCGTTTCCAGTACTCATCTTCCACCCGCAGCACAAGTTCAACACACTTCTTCCAGAACGGAATGTCTATTTTTGAGAGAGACTCGCGTGTCAGAACTTCAACATCACACATTTTAAACGTCCTGTTCTGTTCTGCAACTTGTCCTTTGACGTGAGCCCAGACAAGTTCGATTGGATTAAGGTGCGCATGATATGCAGGGAGTCGAAGAGAGGTGTGGCCGTATTTCTCAATGATTTTGTCAACATGGAACACCTTTTTCTTAATCGTATTCTTCACAAGTTGTAACAATTCGGATTTTAAATATGTGTCGTCAAATTTGACATTTTCATTCGCAAGCCATGTCCTAATTTGCTCTTTTGTATTTGATGCAGTAGGCACTTTGTCTTCCTCTGATACGACATTGTGGTATGATCCATTATCCATGACTATGCATGAAGGTCTCTCTGGGTCATGAATTTCACAATATAAATGCCCCATCTTGGATTCCCTAAGGAAGTGCTGATACAGTAAAAAAAAAGTAACCTTTTGCATAGTTATAAATTTGCATTTCAAACTCATTGTAATTTAGAATATAAATGTTGGTATTTAAAGTCAACAAATTGTCTACTGAGTCTTCACAAAATTAATAAAGATACGCCTTCCCTTCGGTAATTAATGCCAAAGCCCGTGGTGCGTCATGTCGTTCAATATTCAGTTTTGTGCACGGGATTTTCCTGAAGTTAGTGTTTCTGCAATAGCCAAAGTATTTTACGTGAACGACCGCACCAAATTAATGTATATATCCTAAAATGGTGTCAAATTCGAACAGGGTGAATTTAATATAGTCTAAAGAAGAAAACTTTTAAACTAGATCAAATTTCTCAGAGCAAAAAATATTTCTATAACGTCATCAATATTCTAAGATTGCATGCAAATTTTGAAATCAAAATAACAAACGGTTATCACGCAAAGCTAATTCAGGTGTGATTATGAATTTCTGAACAGACTATAACAGGAATACGATAAAACTCTTTTATTCACCTCAATATGTGGCAATTAAAAATTGATAACACCAGTTCGGTTTATTAGTGAAAAACAGCACCTCTATCTTAACACAAAACATAAATAGAACCTTCACAACATATAAGCAGATATACAAACTGATGTATATGTCAATGGACATATATTGGAAAGAATGTACAGTCAGCCTATGGGACAAACATGATGGAAAGAAATTCGAGGAGATACAAAAAACTTAACTTAGATATGAAACAAATTAAAACACCTGCACAAACATTTGATAAGAAACTAATATAGCAACAAAAGTTAGATTTTTAAAAGTTTCCTTTTTTCCCATTAAAAAATATGGTTGTGAAATGTGAACAATCGACAGATCAGCTGAAAAATAGATCAATGCCTTTGAATGCATATGTTAGAGATGCTCAGAATACCATGGACAGAGGAAAAAAAAACAAGATGTCATTTTAACAAGAACTTAACATTAAATAATAATTGATATATAAATAACACAAGAAACAATTAAAATAAAATACTATGGTCAGGTAAATAGTAGTCTAGAGTGATAATTATAGAGGGAATAGTTACAGGTAGACGAGAGAGAGAAAGACCTAGAAGAAGATGGATGTAAGAACTCACAGACGAGCTGGGAATGACTGCAACATTCGCTGGGCATCTCAAATAGGACAGAGGAAATACAGAATAGTTATCATGGTTGCCAAATTGTCAATATGGACAAACTTGATGATGTTGATGATATATGATATGAATAGCTGTAAGATGTAACGAGATATGTTCTAAATGTGCCCACAGAAAAAGACAAGCTTGTTGACAATTTTAGGAATTAGTAAAGACCATTTTATGCCATGTAATGAGAAGAGAAAAACTGGAATATATTGTGACAACAGTAAAAACGGAGGGAAGAAAGGGTAGGAGGAAAAAGAGAGAAAATGTACCGTGCAATTTAAGGGGGTGGTTGGTAGGAAATCAACAACAGAGCTGGTAGCACAACTATAGAACTAGTAGGGTAAATAAATGTCGTTTCAAGGATATGAACGATGTGCCATCGTTTCAAAATGTCAAAGAACTACAACTGCATTCTGATGCTGTCAAGACCTTTAGACATCACACTGTTCGAACATTTCGTTACCAAAGAGGAAAAATATCAGAATATTGCTAAACCTTTATGGGACAATTAATAAAAAATTGCTGGAGACTCGGCAAGTGAAGCTGAAGCCGACGGAATGTTATATCGTAAATGTCATGCTCATATAATCAATGTGGTCTTAAAGAGCAAGAAAAGGGCAAACTATTCCGTACATGAATGAACTTTGTAAATTTGTAAACGTGCTTGTGGTTTACGCAGTATAGAGTGGTGAAGTAAATTTACAATGCTGGCTCAGTCTCTATCTATCTATCTATCTATCTATCTATCTATCTATCTATCTATCTATCTATCTATCTATCTATCTATCTATCTATCTATCTATCTATCTATCTATCTATCTATCTATCTATCTATCTATCTATCTATCTATCTATCTATCTATCTATCTATCTATCTATCTATCTATATTATCTATCTATCTATCTATCTATCTATCTATCTATCTATCTATCTATCTATCTATCATCTATCTATCATCTATCTATCTATCTATCTATCTATCTATCTATCTATCTATCTATCTATCTATCTATCTATCTATCTATCTATCTATCTATCTATCTATCTATCTATCTATCTATCTATCTATTATCTATCTATCTATCTATCTATCTATCTATCTATCTATCTATCTATCTATATCTATCTATTCTAACTACCTACCTGTCTGTCTGTCTGTCTGTCTGTCTCTCTCTCTCTCTCCTCTCTCTCTCTCTCTCTCTCTCTGTAGACACACAGACAACACACAAGCATAAACTGGCGGACGATAGTCGAATCATAATTTATTTTTCGCGTTCACAAGCTTTCACTTCTGGCGAAATCCCAAAGTCTAGGAACTGAACTTTGCTTGTTAATCCGTTTTTGTCTTGACAGCCGTGTGCACAGGAGTCCCTCACATCATTGGCAGATAACTCCGGCGTCAGAGGTACTCATATTTTTTTCCGTCGATGAATAATTGACGTTTCAAGCCGGGCCTCGCTGCTGAGGCCAGGGGTGGTTGCAGCAAAGAGAAATCACAAATAATAATCCCAAACTGGTGCGGCTGGGATTTGAACTCATAACCTCTCTGTCTCGAAGCCGGCGTCTTGCCTCGAGACCAACCAGTCCGCAGAATCATAAATGAACAGTGTAGATCATACATAGGGCACCATGGTCACGGATTGTACGCGAAGTAGAGGAACGTTATAACTGCCTACACAATGTTGTTAAGTGTCATCGGAGAGCCAGATCCGCACTGACGTCAGCATTCTTATGAAACTTCGCAATAGCTGTGTTATAAATATATAGTATCATTACTACAGACCAGGAATGAGTCCTGGCTCAAATATCAAATGTGGTAAATTTTTTTTTTTACTTTTAAATATCACGACTTCGTGATTACGCCTGGAATAATAATTGGAGGTCATGATATAAATAATAATTGGAGGTCATGATATAAATAAATTGGAGGTCATGATATAAATAATAATTGGAGGTCATAATATAAATAATAATTGGAGGTCATGATATAAATAATAATTGGAGGTCATGATATAAATAATAATTGGAGGTCATGATATAAATAATAATTGGAGGTCATAATATAAATAATAATTGGAGGTCATAATATAAATAATAATTGGAGGTCATGATATAAATAATAATTGGAGGTCATGATATAAATAATAATTGGAGGTCATGATATAAATAATAATTGGAGGTCATAATATAAATAATAATTGGAGGTCATAATAAAATAATAATTGGAGGTCATGATATAAATAATAATTGGAGGTCATAATATAAATAATAATTGGAGGTCATGATATAAATAGTGTAAGGTATGTTAATGATACAGTCTTAATCGCTAAGAGAGAAAATGAGTTACAAGATATTTTTTTACAATATAGTGAAGGAAAGCAAAAATAAAGGACTCAGCATTAATAGCAAAAAGTCAGAAGCAATGGTAACAACAAAGAAAAAGACATCAACGGAATTAGCAATAAAGACAATTGGAACAATATTAATACAGGTAAATGAATTGAAATATCTGGGAACAAGGTTAACCTCAGACGGAACATGCATAAAAGAGGTGAAATACAGAATGGCTCAGGCAAAAGCAGCTTTCCAAAAAATGAGGAAGATACTGTGCAGTCCATTTTTGACAATAGAAACAAGAAAAAGAGTTCTTAAATGTTATGTAGAGTCAGTCTTAACATAAGGATGTGAATCATGGACAATAGGACAACAGACAAGAAAATCACTTGAGGGTGTAGAAATGTGGTTCTACAGAAGAATGTTGAGAATACCATATACAGCTAAGAAGAGTAATGAAAACATTATGAAAGAGGCCAAAGCAAAAAGAGAGCTAATATCCAATACGGGAAAAATAGGGGGAAAAAAATCACCATTTTTTGGCCATGTAATGAGAAGGGAACAGCTGGAGTATATTGTGACAACTGGAAAAATTAAGTGGACGAAGAAGAGACAGAGGGAAGCAAAGAGAAAAGATATCAGACAGCTTAAGAGAATGGCTTAGTATAAGGTCAACAACAGAAATATTAAATAACTGTTGAGATCGAAAGTTGTGGAGAGACATGAGTAGTGCTAGTGGCTGTGAACCCACACTAAAAGTGCACGCACATGCACCGAAAGACAATAGATTTGGCACCGACTTTGCACGAAACATGCACCAAAACCGTGCAAACAAAAAAAAAAAAAAATTTTCGAATTCGCTATTTTTTCGAACTTCATTATTTTTTGGGGAAATTTTTTTGGGGTTCGTCAGTTTGTCGAAACGGTCTACTGTGTCTGAGAGATTAACTCAGGTAAATTCAAAAGAGACTCGCTGCTAATCGGCTTATCGAGCGGGGGTCGTGCGGCTCTCGCGGTGTGTTAGATGAAAATATTTGTGAAAGAGTATTTTAAAAGAGTATATTTGTGAAAGTAAAAATTCAGAATTATTTAAAAAATATGTATTTGTGAAAGTAAAAAACTCAGAATTATTAAAAATAAAAAAAAATAAATAAAAACAATAAAAAGTCTCCCTTCAGGATTCGAACACGGGTCTACTACGTGACAGGAGGCGACATGTAAAAAAAATGCTGACAAGCAATGACGTTGAAGGTTAGTTTGTCGAACGGATACTGTGTCTGAGAGATTAACTCAGGTAAATTCAAAAGATCGCGGCGTCAAACAGTCCGGCTCAGGATATTTCCGGTAAATTCAAAAGAGACTCGGTCGTGATATGCTCTCGCGGTGTGTTAGATGAAAATATTTGTGAAAGAGTATTTTAAAAGAGTATATTTGTGAAAGTAAAAATTCAGAATTATTTAAAAATATGTATTTGTGAAAGTAAAAAACTCAGAATTATTAAAAATAAAAAATAAAAAATAAATAAAAACAATAAAAAGTCTCCCTTCAGGATTCGAACACGAGGTACTGTACGTGACAGGCCAGGCGACATGTAAAAAAATGCTGACAAGCAATGACAATGAAGGCTAGTTGAATGTCGACTTCCGGTCACAAGACCGGAACATGACCGCTCACATGATCGATGACGTTTAAGGTGACCTGTATCTGAGAGATTCTATCTCTATTGACCTTTCGAGCCGTAACCGGCCCATAGGGCGTAGACCAAGATACACCTTCTCCTATATGAATTTTTGTTCTAGCAGTTTTCTTTTAAAGATATTTTATCAAATCTCGCCATCTGTCTCTGTTCTGTGCAAGCAGTTCTATCTCATTGAGGGAGCCGATTCCTGCTGCTCTTGCCTCTCTCATCAATGTTCTTCTCAGTGTCTCCCTGGGTCTTCCTCTTTTTCTTTTACCTGTTGTTTCCCATATGAGGGCTTGCTTTGCTATTCGATTATTATCTCTTCTCATCACATGTCCAACGTATGACCATCGTCTTTTCTTTATTACTGAAGATATTAGTGGTTGATTGGCGATTTCTCTAATTCCTCGTTTGTTTTGAATTCGTTCCATTCTATACCAAGTATTTTCCTTAGACATTTATTTTCGAATGCGCTCAACTTTGTTTCTATATCTCTTGTTGTTTTCCAGCTTTCACACGCATACGTAAGGGTTGATAGTACATTTGATTTGAATAGCCTAAGTTTTGTGTTTGTGCTAATGAGTTTTGATTTCCACAACTTTTCAAGGCTTCTGAAAGACATTGCTGCTTTAGCCAGTCTGATTCTAATTTCTTTGCTCGTATCCCCTTCTCGATCAATGTGACTTCAAGATAGATGAAGTGATCGATCTCTTCTACTGGTTTGTTTTCCATGTATATTTTGTCACTTGTTGGAATTAAACTTTTCATGACTTTAGTCTTTTCATGATTGACCTCAATCTGAGAGATTAACTCAGGTAAATTCAAAAGATCGTGGCGTCAAACAGTCCGGCTCAGGATATTTCAGTTAACCAACTCAGGTAAAACCCCGATTGAAAAGAAAACGGACTTATGTTAAAAATAATAAAATATAATGATGAAAAATCAATATTTTAAAAAACTTAAAATGAAGGGAAATTTAAAATTATAGGCGATCTCGTAACTGATTAGGTCGCGGATCTCACACTACAGTTTTTAGTGATCATGTGCCACCCTCAACAGTATCATCAACCCTTCATGTCCTATCATCATCATACCACACAAAATTTCAAACCGATTATTATTCGCCGGCGGTGGGCATGTGAGAAGGGCGGATATTATGCGACAGGAGGCGACATGTAAAAAATGCTGACAAGCAATGACGTTGAAGGGGTATTGTTAGGAAAAGGAAATACGACTAGCTCGCGGGCGGGAACGAGTTGGTGGCACAGGTGTGTTATTGTAGTATCGCTAACATCATGTGCCAGGATAGCGGTTCTTGAGGAAAGATTATTGGTCGTGTGTGTTATCGCTACCAACATCATCATGTGTCGTGTAGTAAGTGTGCTAATATTAAATAGTGACGCTCGCTCTTTCTCATTCAATGTAAAGCAAAACAAAATTCTATAATTCACAATTTTATTAATACATCATATATATATATACTGTCCGGATGCTGATAATTTTAACCGTCTGGGTTTCCTACACAACCGCCCTCCATTTTGACAAAACCTTGATCAAAGCTGGAATAGGTAATCGGTGACTTTGCTGAAACATCCTGGGCATCCATACTGGCTGCCGGAGCTGTCGTCTGATTAACAAGAGTGAGGTCCCCTTGGTTAACAAAAAAGGGCGTGTAGTTGATGTTAGCATAAGCGTTTTCGAGACTGCCTTAACGCCATCTTTAGACAATGGAACTACCCCCTCTGCCTTCATGTCCTATCATCATCATGTGCCACCCTCAACACCATCACCCCTTCATGGCCTATCATCATCATGTGCCACCCTCAACACCATCATCCCTTCATGTCCTACATCATCATGTGCCACCCTCAACACCATCACCCCTTCATGGCCTATCATCATCATGTGCCACCCTCAACACCATCATCCCTTCATGTCCTATCATCATCATGTGCCACCCTCAACACCATCATCCCTTCATGTCCTATCATCATCATGTGCCACCCTCAACACCATCATCTCTTCATGTCCTATCATCATGTGCCACCCTCAACAACAGTATCAACCCCTTCATGTCCTATCATCATCAAGCCACACAAAGTATCAACCCCTTCATGGCCTATCATCATGTGCCACACAAAGTATCAACCCCTTCATGGCCTATCATCATCATGTGCCACCCTCAACACCATCACCCCTTCATGGCCTATCATCATCATGTGCCACCCTCGACACCATCATCCCTTCATGTCCTATCATCATCATGTGCCACCTCAACACCATCATCCCTTCATGTCCTATCATCATCATGTGCCACCCTCAACACCATCATCCCTTCATGTCCTATCATCATCATGTGCCACCCTCAACACCATCATCCCTTCATGTCCTATCATCATCATGTGCCACCCTCAACACCATCATCAGCCTTCAGGTCCTATCATCATGTGCCACCCTCAACACCATCATCAGCCCTTCAGGTCATATCATCAAGCCACACAAAGTATCAACCAGCGAAATTCTCTCTCTGTCTCTCTCACATTCATGGTAAACCAAAACTAAATAGGCTCATACTCAAAAAGTCGACCTAAAAATCCCAAAAGCTACTCACATAGTCATACTATTTAGACACATCGAGCAGGAAGTTATATTCAAGGTCCAAAATATTGGACCAAATCACTAAGATTTTACCACCATAACACACAAATTTAGGGTCATATTAAAAAAGTCGACCTTAAAACCATACAAATCTACTCCCATACTCATTAAAGTTAGACACATCAAACAGATAATTACTTCCAAACTCCAAAAAGTTAGACCAAATCACGCCTCGATCGTTCTCTAACATTGCCACGATCGTTCTTTAACATTACCTCGAGCGTTCTCTAACATTGCCTCGATCGTTCTCTAAAATTGCCTCCAGCGTTCTCTAACATTGCCACGATCGTTCTTTAACATTGCCTCCAACGTTCTCTAACATTACCTCGAGCGTTCTCTAACATTGCCTCCAGCGTTCTCTAACATTGCCACGATCGTTCTTTAACATTGCCTCCAGCGTTCTCTAACATTACCTCGAGCGTTCTCTAACATTGCCTCGATCGTTCTCTAAAATTGCCTCGAGCGTTCTCTAACATTGCCACGATCGTTCTATAACATTGCCTCCAGCGTTCTCTAACATTACCTCGAGCGTTCTCTAACATTGCCTCGATCGTTCTCTAACATTGCCTCGAGCGTTCTCTAACATTGCCACGATCGTTCTTTAACATTGCCTCCAACGTTCTCTAACATTCCCTTGCTCGTTCTCTAACATTTTCATTAGTTGGAGTCTTTGTGTTGCCTTCTTAGTGAGATTCTCTACGTGTTTCTTCAGGCTCAATTTAACAAAGACAGCGTCGAGGAGAGATATAATTTGCGGTCTCTTGCTCTTCTGTTCGCCTCTGCTGCTGGTATGTTTCCTAGCGCTTCTAATTGTACATCGACCCATCCTTTTTCGTGGTCGACAGTTGGGTCTGGTGTTC
The DNA here is from genome assembly GCA_032433765.1 of Megaustenia siamemsis. Lineage (NCBI taxonomy): Eukaryota > Metazoa > Mollusca > Gastropoda > Stylommatophora > Ariophantidae > Megaustenia > Megaustenia siamemsis. Next base: position 47,728,356 of record JAVIAB010000024.1, read on the forward strand.
TCACAACATTTTGCTGAAGGCTCGTTGTGTGTTTGATCTGTCTGCCCTGTCACCTAGCCAAACTATTTTATCTGTTGTTTCCTTATATATTCTATGATGGGGGCTATTCCTAGCTTTCTTCTCAGTTCTTCATTTCTGAGCTTATCTCTCAGACTGTTTCCTGTCATTCGTCTAACACATTTCATCTCTGAGATCACACAAATTTAGGCACATACTCAAAAAGTCAACCTCAAAACCATAAAAATCTACTCCCACATTCATCTAAAAGTTACACCAAAACCGCACCAGATTTGCAACGTGCAAAAACATGCACAAGTTTGACACGCGAACCAGTTTGCACAATGCACCTTCGTAAGGGGCGTAACAATCAGCCTTCGTAAGGGGCGTATCAATCATAAAAGTGATTATCAAAGTAAATTTTTGGTATGGGGATGTCTATTGGTGCATTGTGCCAAACTGGTTCGCGTGTCAAACTTGTGCATGTTTTTGCACGTTGCAAATCTGGTGCGGTTTGGTGTAACTTTTAGATGAATGTGGGAGTAGATTTTTATGGTTTTGAGGTCGACTTTTTGAGTATGTGCCTAAATTTGTGTGATCTCAGGGATGAAATGTGTTAGACGAATGACAGGAAACAGTCTGAGAGATAAGCTCAGAAATGAAGAACTGAGAAGAAAGCTAGGAATAGCCCCCATCATAGAATATATAAGGAAACAACAGATAAAATAGTTTGGCTAGGTGACAGGGCAGACAGATCAAACACACAACGAGCCTTCAGCAAAATGTTGTGAGAACACCAGACCCAACTGTCGACCACGAAAAAGGATGGGTCGATGTACAATTAGAAGCGCTAGGAAACATACCAGCAGCAGAGGCGAACAGAAGAGCAAGAGACCGCAAATTATATCTCTCCTCGACGCTGTCTTTGTTAAATTGAGCCTGAAGAAACACGTAGAGAATCTCACTAAGAAGGCAACACAAAGACTCCAACTAATGAAAATGTTAGAGAACGAGCAAGGGAATGTTAGAGAACGTTGGAGGCAATGTTAAAGAACGATCGTGGCAATGTTAGAGAACGCTCGAGGCAATGTTAGAGAACGATCGAGGCAATGTTAGAGAACGCTCGAGGTAATGTTAGAGAACGCTGGAGGCAATGTTAAAGAACGATCGTGGCAATGTTAGAGAACGCTCGAGGCAATTTTAGAGAACGATCGAGGCAATGTTAGAGAACGCTCGAGGTAATGTTAGAGAACGCTGGAGGCAATGTTAAAGAACGATCGTGGCAATGTTAGAGAACGCTGGAGGCAATGTTAGAGAACGCTCGAGGTAATGTTAGAGAACGTTGGAGGCAATGTTAAAGAACGATCGTGGCAATGTTAGAGAACGCTGGAGGCAATTTTAGAGAACGATCGAGGCAATGTTAGAGAACGCTCGAGGTAATGTTAAAGAACGATCGTGGCAATGTTAGAGAACGATCGAGGCGTGATTTGGTCTAACTTTTTGGAGTTTGGAAGTAATTATCTGTTTGATGTGTCTAACTTTAATGAGTATGGGAGTAGTTTTGTATGGTTTTAAGGTCGACTTTTTTTAATATGACCCTAAATTTGTGTGTTATGGTGGTAAAATGTTAGTGATTTGGTCCAATATTTTGGACCTTGAATATAACTTCCTGCTCGTTGTGTCTAACTAGTATGACTATGTGAGTAGCTTTTGGGATTTTTAGGCCGACTTTTTGAGTATGAGCCTATTTAGTTTTGGTTTACCATGAATGTGAGAGAGACAGAGAGAGAATTTCGCTGGTTGATACTTTGTGTGGCTTGATGATATGACCTGAAGGGCTGATGATGGTGTTGAGGGTGGCACATGATGATAGGACCTGAAGGGCTGATGATGGTGTTGAGGGTGGCACATGATGATGATAGGACATGAAGGGATGATGGTGTTGAGGGTGGCACATGATGATGATAGGACATGAAGGGATGATGGTGTTGAGGGTGGCACATGATGATGATAGGACATGAAGGGATGATGGTGTTGAGGGTGGCACATGATGATGATAGGACATGAAGGGATGATGGTGTCGAGGGTGGCACATGATGATGATAGGCCATGAAGGGGTGATGGTGTGAGGGTGGCACATGATGATGATAGGCCATGAAGGGGTTGATACTTTGTGTGGCACATGATGATAGGCCATGAAGGGGTTGATACTTTGTGTGGCTTGATGATGATAGGACATGAAGGGGTTGATACTGTTGTTGAGGGTGGCACATGATGATAGGACATGAAGAGATGATGGTGTTGAGGGTGGCACATGATGATGATAGGACATGAAGGGATGATGGTGTTGAGGGTGGCACATGATGATGATAGGACATGAAGGGATGATGGTGTTGAGGGTGGCACATGATGATGATAGGCCATGAAGGGGTGATGGTGTTGAGGGTGGCACATGATGATGTAGGACATGAAGGGATGATGGTGTTGAGGGTGGCACATGATGATGATAGGCCATGAAGGGGTGATGGTGTTGAGGGTGGCACATGATGATGATAGGACATGAAGGCAGAGGGGGTAGTTCCATTGTCTAAAGATGGCGTTAAGGCAGTCTCGAAAACGCTTATGCTAACATCAACTACACGCCCTTTTTTGTTAACCAAGGGGACCTCACTCTTGTTAATCAGACGACAGCTCCGGCAGCCAGTATGGATGCCAGGATGTTTCAGCAAAGTCACCGATTACCTATTCCAGCTTTGATCAAGGTTTTGTCAAAATGGAGGGCGGTTGTGTAGGAAACCCAGACGGTTAAAATTATCAGCATCCGGACAGTAATATATATATATTCATGATGTATTAATACAATTGTGAATTATAGAATTTTGTTTGCTTTACATTGAATGAGAAAGAGCGAGCGTCACTATTTAATATTAGCACACCTTACTACACGACACATGATGATGTTGGTAGCGATAACACACACGACCAATAATCTTTCCTCAAGAACCGCTATCCTGGCACATGATGTTAGCGATACTACAATAACACACCTGTGCCAACCAACTCGTTCCCGCCCGCGAGCTAGTCGTATTTCCTTTTCCTAACAATACCCCTTCAACGTCATTGCTTGTCAGCATTTTTTTACATGTCGCTTCCTGTCGCATAATATCCGCCCTTCTCACATGCCCACCGCCGGCGAATAATAATCGGTTTGAAACTTTGTGTGGTATGATGATGATAGGACATGAAGGGTTGATGATACTGTTGAGGGTGGCACATGATCACTAAAAACTGTAGTGTGAGATCCGCGACCCAATCAGTTACGAGATCGCCTATAATTTTAAATTCCCTTCATTTTAAGTTTTTTAAAATATTGATTTTTCATCATTATATTTATTATTTTTAACATAAGTCCGTTTTCTTTTCAATCGGGGTTTTACCTGAGTTGGTTAACTGAAATATCCTGAGCCGAACTGTTTGACGCCACGATCTTTTGAATTTACCTGAGTTAATCTCTCAGATACAGGTCACCTTAAACGTCATCGATCATGTGAGCGGTCATGTTCCGGTCTTGTGACCGGAAGTCGACATTCAACTAGCCTTCATTGTCATTGCTTGTCAGCATTTTTTTACATGTCGCCTGGCCTGTCACGTACAGTACCTCGTGTTCGAATCCTGAAGGGAGACTTTTTTATTGTTTTATTTATTTTTTATTTTTTATTTTAATAATTCTGAGTTTTTTTACTTTCACAAATACATATTTTTTAAATAATTCTGAATTTTTACTTTCACAAATATACTCTTTTAAAATACTCTTTCACAAATATTTTCATCTAACACACCGCGAGAGCATATCACGACCGAGTCTCTTTTGAATTTACCGGAAATATCCTGAGCCGGACTGTTTGACGCCGCGATCTTTTGAATTTACCTGAGTTAATCTCTCAGACACAGTATACCGTTCGACAAACTAACCTTCAACGTCATTGCTTGTCAGCATTTTTTTACATGTCGCCTCCTGTCACGTAGTAGACCCGTGTTCGAATCCTGAAGGGAGACTTTTATTGTTTTTATTTATTTTTTTTATTTTTAAAAATTCTGAGTTTTTACTTTCACAAATACATATTTTTTAAATAATTCTGAATTTTTACTTTCACAAATATACTCTTTTAAAATACTCTTTCACAAATATTTTCATCTAACACACCGCGAGAGCCGCACGACCCCCGCTCGATAAGCCGATTAGCAGCGAGTCTCTTTGAATTTACCTGAGTTAATCTCTCAGACACAGTAGACCGTTTCGACAAACTGACGAACCCCAAAAAAAATTCCCCAAAAAAAATAATGAAGTTCGAAAAAATAGCGAATTCGAAAAATTTTTTTTTTTTTTTTTTTTTTTGCACGGTTTTGGTGCATGTTTCGTGCAAAGTCGGTGCCAAATCTATTGTCTTTCGGTGCATGTGCGTGCACTTTTAGTGTGGGTTCACAGCCACTAGCACTACTGACATGATCACCTACGCCAGCAGCCAGGGTACTTGATTATCACGACTTCGGGTTCACCCAGCTTCTGAATTTGAGTACCGAATTTGTGTGTGTGTGGGAACGTGGATCGGTATAACGTAAAGCTGACCTCATGATCTGTAAAATGCGTCGAACTCTCCAACTATGCATGACGTTTTCAGCTATAGGAGCTATAGACGGCTGACATCACTCATCCTACAATCGCCACTGTTCGCAAAGTTGAAAACGTCATGCTAATTGGTTTTCGGGGATTTCCTGTTAGCTCGTAGGCCTAAGTAAATCTGTAGATGGTTATGGGTGGTTACTGCTTTGTGGGCTTTATGATTTGACGTTAACAGTTCACAATGTCATCATAACTGGCGCTTGTGTAGGATGGAACGAAATGCGTCATAAGACAATAATTGATGACGATCAAAACGCTCTGTAGAACATCGGCTGAATTCTGTCAGTGATTCAAAGCTGTCTGCTTGAGTTATAATCAATGAAACATAATTGGTCAAGACCCCTCCCCACCTTCCATAGAGGTGCTGTAAACATGCTAACTGGTTTAGCTACACGAGATTACGCAGTTTACTGTAAGCTATAAAACAACGTATCCATTGAGCGTCCTTTTAAAGACGGGCGGTGAAGAGGCGTTATTGTCTAGCTAATATGATGAAGACAGATAAATGACACGACACGTGGAAGTGTGTGCGTATGCTCTTGTCACGACAGCAGTAAATGGACAGGATATACTAACTTTCATGCAATAAGATAAGTGTATAAGAAAGTAAAGTAAAGAGCCTCGTCACGCCATATGGCGTATATGAGATATGGTGTTAGTGACCATACATTTTTATAGATCCTCGGCACATGATTATTTGGGTCTAATGGTCGGTATAACGCCCATGCCGCTTTACTTTCCCAGAAAAAAATAAGTTACCAATTTAAGACAGGCTTGTCCTTTGTAGTTCAGTTCACTAACCACTGCGATATCTCGGCTCCTATGTTAATCTTAAACTATATTGCGAAAGATACAAACAAAAGTAAAGATCTCATGATATGGAACAGTTATGAAATATATATTTAGATAAATAGATCACGAGCTGTCATAGAAGTGACATTTATGTGTGTATGTGTCACGCACCGTACGAAGGACAAAAGAATTGACGATCAAAGACCAGGAAGATTTTCCTAGTCAGGTGGTTAATAGGTCAGGAGGTCAGAGAAACTGAATGAAGCAAATCGTAGTGCAGAATGACAAGGTAACTGATTGACCTAAATAACCTGTTGGTGTACTGACTTGTCTCGAGGCAAGACACCTGTCTCGAGACAGAGAGGTTATGAGTTTAAATTTTGGGTGCACCAGGTGGGATTTTTATTTGTGATTTCTCTCTGCGGTAACAATCCCTGGTCTCAGCAGCGAGGTCGGACTGGAAATGTCAATTACTCATCGATGGAAAACATTCGAGTACCTCCGAAATCAAAGTCATCTGCCTGTGCAGCGAGAGACCCTGTGCACACGGCTACCAGGGAAAAACGGATTAAACGCATTTTCTAGTCTTTAATAAGGACTTCGCCAGAGAAGAAAGCTGGCAAACCGAAAGAGCGATGCAGTCAAGGACGGTCCAGGTTTGAGACTCCACGAGAGCAGTGTTATTAACAAAAGTTATTAAACTGAGTTGCAACTATACTAGAGTGTTTATCCTCCTCGGTGTTGTTGTTTCTTTTGCTGTTGTTGTTGTGCCAAGAGCGTCAGTAGGGATAATGGTAACGGGCTGGCTTGGCGTTAATGTTGACATGAGTTCCAGCACAACTTAGTTTTGGCGCCGGTGCATGAAAATCGTGTCATCGGTAACGAATGTTACAGCGACCCGAAGTGTTTATCATAAGTTGTGCACATTTTTTTCAAAACGCAAAAACGTTCAATAGAACAGCATGACCGATCAAAATGAACAATATAATCGCTATTGGAACGGCGGTGTAGTAATATGGGAATGTTCCGCCTGTAGTGGCGTCAATCGGTTATAAAGTCTAAAATTAGTGGTTAGATCATTTGCTTGGCGAAAAAACGAACGTTGATTCAATCCCACCTTAACACACTCCGGTAGTAGTACATGAACAATAACATACCTGACCTGCTGAGTTGGGAAATATGTCTGTCTTCTAATGCCACAAAGTCAAGATGTTCTCTCTAAAACCATTGAAGTAGGTGAAAGTAGCGGGCAGAAATAACTTTCTTCAATTCCTGGGTTCTGCTGGTGGAATTTGAAGTGTTTCCTGCTTAGAGGGTCTTCAATACCAGGTCTTCCAGGTCTTCTATATCAATTGACCCTACCACTACGGATGCTGGCTGGTCTCTGTTAGCTATCATGTTTTGACAGCGGCCGACGTGAGGCCAAGGAGGCCAACGTGAAGATCAAAGCCACTTCTTGTCCCTAGCTCCCACACATTTAAATGCTAGTTGAATACATCACTCCTCTATGACTTATGCATGTTATTGGTCATCCTTCCATATTTCAATATACCATTTCTTGTTTGAGCTGGTTTCAGTGACAATTCCTTGTCTACCCTTAAAAGACATTAAAGGTAAAGGTAAAGTACGAGACTTGAATCGGCGTCTTAGCTCGCAAATTTTCACCCAAATGTGTGCAGCCTACCCAGAAGTGTTCGGAGACTCTGGATAATGTCGCTTCAGCATCGAAACTCCCGATGCGAGACGGCATTCCTCACCTTCCAGAGTACTGCCCTGGTACCCATTTCATCCACCGGCTGGGTCGACTTCGGGGGTATTTTTCCCAACCACGAGTACAATTCACACTCCTTCCAGCGGGAATCGAAGACGGGTTGTCGGTAGCCCAGTCGGGTGGTCTTTCCATCTAGGCTACCGAGGCCCGCAAAAAGACATTACTGTAGCATATTTGTGTTGTATTATGGTTTACTACAAACAGCGCTGCTTTCGGCCAAAACATTAAGCTTCAGCACCAGTGTTTTGGAGTATCAGGTTGCCTTCCTTCTCGATACCTTACCCGCTTGTCTTACTGTTTAGTTCATTTTCAGAGCCACCATAGTGAAGTTGGAGCAGTAGCTGGTCACTTCATTCTAACGTTGGGTTACTAATGCTATTAATAGTCGTGGATGATATACACAAGAGCAATAAGAAAAATAACCATTACCGAAATTAAATGTGTGAGACGC